>JASANF010001497.1:0-59307 GCA_030248245.1 Trissonchulus sp. WLG1_4 | reverse complement strand
CGTTGCTTCTTGTTGTTCTGTGATCAGAAAAATCAGTTAGATATCTTAATCGCAAGCGATAAGTGTAGCCTTTAAACTCATTCGTATTGCTCCAGCTTGTCAGTGACCGTAAAATTTCCAAGATAAAGACTCTCTTTTTAAAAACTATGAGCAAAACTGCTTTGACGACACCATACATGTAACAGGACCAAAATTTAGGGTACCCCTCCCCCCTCCTCTGCGTCAAGTCCCTTCTGACCCTCCAAAATGACGCAATTTTTTGCCTTTTTTGACCAAAAACACCGATTTTGACAATTTTTTGCGAAAATTTTGGTAAAAATCGCATAAATTTCACAAAAAAATGCTTTCACAAAATTCTTCACATTTTCGCCAAAATTTGCTCCCGCCGGGGCCCTCCTCCCTCTGCCAAAACCGAATTTTGGAGGGGTCTCCCCCCAGCCCCCCAATGGGCGACACTACCACCTTAACAGATATCTTCCATGTTGGTAGGTGATGTGAGGGTTTTCCAGAGCGTTATTGGTGCATGCGACTCATCAGTGGATATGCCACCAATACGTTGTTTCTATATGGTTTTGTAAAACTTACGAAAGTTATTAATATGAAAAATTGTTTCGTTGCTTCTGCCAAAAACTAAGTGTAAGAAATAGTTAATAGGTTACTAAGTGGTAGTTAGGTGTTTGGGAGACTCGGTTTGCAGTGAAGTTTATACTCTTGTAAATAATATTAATGGGAACATAACAGAGTGCTCTTGTGTTTTGTCCCAAGTCTTAGATGGTGGTGCATGGAGGGAAACAGAAATTTCACAGCCACAACAGCTCAAAACATTCGCGTACCCACCTCATCATAGACTATAGTGCATGTATTATAATAATACTAATGGGAACCGAATTGAGCGTTCTGGTGACTTGTGTTGTGTCTCAGATGGTGGTGCATGGAAGAAAAACATAATATGCTTAGAAAAAGATTGGTTATTTTTACCTCAACTCATGTATTATTTTTCTATATTTTTCTGTTTCATACCTGCATTTAGAGCTTTGAATAGTAGGGAGTCAACAATATAAAAAAGTAGGGAAAACTAAAGATATATAGTGTGAGAGTAATGGAGTGCAAATTAAGTAACCTATTCCATATGAGGAGTAGTTGTGCAGTTTCGGGAGACTATTGGTGCAGGCGTCTCATCAGAGGATCTGCCACCAATACGCTGTTTCCATGTGCTTTAGTAAAAGCTAAAAAAGGATGTATATAAAAGTGGATGTTTTGTCGGTCCTGTATTAAAGTAGGTGTAAAAATTACAGTTACTAAAATAAGTGTTAGCTGTTTGTTTTTGTTTTGTTTTGCTGAGACTAGTTGTTTTGGATTTTGAGTGCAATTTATACTTGCTAAGAACATTAATGGGAAAAGAACAAAGCGCTCGTGTCTGGCGTCTCAGATGGTGGTGCATGGAGGGAAATAGATATTTCACAGCCGCAACAGCTCAAAACCTTCGCGTACCCACCTCATCATAGACTATAGTACATTTATTTAATAATATTAATGGCAATGTTAAGAGAGCGCTCTTGTGTCCCCTGTCGTTGGTGCATGGAGGGAAACCAGAGCCACAACAGCTACCTCATCAGACTATCTTACATAGAAATGGGAACAAAACAAAACGCGCTCTTGTGTTCTGTGTGTCAGATGGTGACGCAAGGATGCATGCTTTTAAAAGTATGGTTAGGTCACATTAACGACAAAGTTATGACTGACAGATGAATGCAAAAGATTGCTGGTTAGGCTTAGACCACGTTAGCAGTAGTCGTGCTATTGACGACCTTTTTCAGACCATATTCGTTGTGTGGCAACTCACACCTGCAAAGGCAGCTTGTTAATTGACACTACAGGGACTTGCTGCGTAAATTTTAAAATAGGAAAAACGTAAAATTAAAAAAGAAATGTCTTTGTCGCTAACCATATACAAACTAGGTGATACCTAGTTATTGATCATACATACATCTGGCATATTTTTAGCAAAATTTTATGCGGGTGCGCGATGGAGGCGGCGGCTCACCTAATTCACGATAAAACACTATTTCTGAACGAAAAAAAAATGATTCTTATGTTGTACACGTTTTTATACGTTATAAAATACACACTGATGCCGAGTCTAACAAAAAAGGACCTTAAAATAGGGTTGGAAGTCTCGGTCTCGGTCAAAACCCGAGACTAGCCCAGTCTCGGTCTCGGTCTCGGTCTCGGTAGTCGAAAATTCTCGGTTTGTACCCGGTCTCGGTTTTTCAAATCTGTGAAAAGATTTCCTGTGGTCCCCCCTTCGGTTTATATTTTTGGCAGGAATTTTTTTTGAAAGTTTTCATTTCACCAAAATTTCACACCAAACAGTAAGATTCTGTCAAAAATATTCTGTCTATAATATTCTGTCACTAATATTCTTTTTTTCCGAAAACAACTTTACCGTGGTTGTTGAGTTTATCAATAAACACAGTACACACACAAAAATGTATGTTTATGATTAGGTTTTCTTATTTCATACTATGTTACAAGTCTGTCTGTGTGAGTGTGATTATTATATTTTATTCTTTAATATTAGTGTTTGGCTGGTCAACTTTTTTATGCCAATTGGTGGCTTCACGTACTTAACTGTAAATTCCAATTCGTATGAGTTTAGCAAAAATCAAAAACAAAAATGCGTGAAAGTTCAACTAAACGCACTACTCAGAACTATGCGGTGACACACGGAGTTCGGCAGATGAGAAGGGAAGACTCTGCTCCCAACAAAAATTTATTCCAAGGGGACACAGTAGGCCTCACTCAAAGGGGTGTCACGCCGGAAGCAAAAAATGAAAGAGCGTCACGGCGCGCAGGTCTAATTTTTGAGCCAAAAAACCTCTCTATTTTGGATGTATTTTAGCAGAACATTGGTAATTCCAATACGATTGGAGCGATTTTAACCGAATTCGAGCCGAACAGTGTCAAAAATTGCTATTTTCAGGCGAGAACAACGACAAATTAAGTCTGTTTTGGGACAGAGGTCAAAATTTCACAATATTCAAAAAGACATGGTCCCACACAAAAGAAGGAAAGAACCAGGAATGTAACTAAAATTGTCGTGATGTAGCTGTTAGTTATATATACGTGTCTGACCAGACCATGGTCTTGTAATTTTACCTAAAAACTTGTAAAAAGTCCTCAAATCAATGGGTAAAAATGGCACGAAATGAACCAGTCTCGGTTTTGGCGGTCTCGGAATTTGGTCTCGGTCTCGGTAGTCTCGGTTTCGCGGTCTCGGTCTCGGAAAAAAACCGAGACTTCCATCCCTACCCCAAACCCTACTAAGGCGACATCGCTGGTTAAAAAGTCGATAAAATGTCCTTTCGGAAAAAATTTCGGGCTATGTGGGGCGCGACCAAAATCTGCCCCCACCCCACTAAAAATATGTAAGATACATATTATATATTCAAGCTTCTTTAATGTCAAGAAGTAGTTTTCTGCATTATCATAATGTCCGTAATTTTCGCTTAATTTAATAGATTCATTTTTCAAAACACCTTGTTCAATATTGGCCCCTTGGTTCGGTTGAAATAGTTTATATTTTGGAACTAGTTGTTTTTCCGGTGAGGCTGAGTGCACAGTTTGGCATACCTACAATGTTCATTGTCTACTGCATTGCACTTTGGTAATCAACTTCCCGTTTGTCAAAAACTTTTAGTGAAAAAACTGTTGGTATCGGTATCGGCCGATAATAGGTATATCGGTATCGGTATCTTAAAATTTCAAGGCGATACCAATAGTTTTTCTTCTGGGGTATCTCGGCTCATCTGCTTGAAATTTAAGCGTTGTCTTGGTTTTTTATCTTCAACTTTTTTAGACAAAGAACTCAACAGACACCAAATATAAACAGTATAGCAAACATTTCCGCCCGCATTGTGCTTTCACAATTTCAGAAACGATTGTATTTGGTCATTTGGTGGAATGTTTGGTTAGATTCTCGTGGTGGACATTACCAGCACTGCTGGCATACGTTATTAGGAAGCTACATATTATAGTGGTGCGAGGAAAAAACCCTATTTTCAACTTTTCGGGTCGTCCTGTGCTCCACATAAATCGGATCCATTAATGCTCGCGGCTGTTATAACGGCCATCTTTCGCCTAACTGTTGCACTAATAAAATGGATTCCAACTATTACCTTGTTGGTAAGCCAAAAAAGTTGGCCAAAAAGTGGTCAAAATTTTAGCAGAAATTTTAGCAGTTGCGGTGCCCATCTCCGTTACAAAGCTCGGGAAAGGTTTAGGAGGATAACTGCACAATAACTCTATACTACTTCTAGACCCGGACCCGTAATTCTGGGGTGTCAGCCTCATCGGTGGCTGCAGGGCGGTGGTGGCAACGTCGACAAATGGATCCAAGGGAGGAGCGGAATCGGCGGCCAAGGGATCGGGGGGCTCATTCGGCGACGGATGGCCAAACCTAGACCATCACCCCAGTGGCACTGGATCAATGCCAAGCCAACCCTGCTTGGGGTCCTCGTTGGCCCTCGGTTGGTCGGCTCCGGTGCAACGGTTGCGCTCGGGCAGGCCCGCCCGTCGCGACCCCTACTATTTTCCTCGTGGTTCGTTCTGTGGCAGGGCATAGCGGGGTGCCTGGAGCCGCAGTTTCGGGATCCACCTACGGCCATGGCGGGCCTTACGACCCGCTGCGCTATGCTCGGACGGCAGACAAACAGCGCTTCTACAACTACTTCTAAGAGTGAGAATGACTACATCCGGAGGAGGGGGGGGCGCAAGTAGCAACTCCTCATGGCATAATGCCTCACACAGACCCCTGTTAATTTCCCACATAAATGTGGTTCCCATCTGCCGATCCCATGAGGCTATACTGCTAGGTTGGCAGAAGCAATGTGGCCCCAATCTCTTGGTCAAAGAGATTACATGTATATATTTTATATTATTATAAAAATGCCCTTTCACCAAGGGCAGCAGTGTGGGTAGAATCGGAAAGTTATCTGATCTGTAGCGGAAAAATGCTAATAAGCTTGTCAAACACCCGGGACAAGTTTTGCAGCCGAATAGGGAAATCGAGCTTGCTAAATGAAGCGGACAAGCGATGCGTCAGAATAGCTTAAGAATAGATTTGCATTATTTTTCTAGATTTGTATTATTTTTGTAGATTTGTATTATTTTTCTAGATTTGTATTATTTTTCTAGATTTATATTATTTTTCTAGATTTGTATTATTTTTCTAGATTTGTATTATTTTTCTAGATTTGTATTATTTTTCTTCAACCGGACCTACAGTTCCTGCCTGATTTTGTTTGATTATTTGACGATTCTCTGCTCCTATTTCTGTCGCTGTTATCACGGATTAACTTACGCTCTAGCTGCTTATTTACGTTATTTACGTTGCCTGCTAATAATTTCGATTTAATTTACAGTCTTCTCGCTGCTTATTTACTATATTTTACGTTCTTGCTGTCTGCTTCCTTACGCTTGCTTCTTGCTTATTTTGCCTAGTCTGCTTGTTTACTATGCCTCCTACAACGCCTAATGCATGCCGCAAGTGTGACGCTGCCCTGAAATCGGGGGACCCCGCTGTCCCGTGTTTATGTTGTGGTAGTTCGTTCCACTACACCTGTGCCCAGCTTCGCCTAGACACTGCTCGTGCGGTGACTAATCCTGACAAACCTAGCGCTCTGGTTTATCTGTGTCAGGTACGTCGTGCGGTGGTTCCCGAGTTTCCATCCATCAAGGCGCAGATGGAGCAACTGAAACGGGAGGTTGACAATATCAAATCGCGGTCGCCTAGTGAGCGTCCAGCGTCTGGTGCTTCTGCACCAGTACAGGCATCTGGTGATAGTGCCATTCTCGACAGAATTGTCGAACGTCTGCAGGCTCTAGACTCCAAAATCTCATCCTTGTCGGACACTTTCGACGTTGACCGCTTCATGACCGCTGTGGCCGAGACGGTGGCCAATGCTACATGCCAGGCGGTTTTCCGGAGTATGGCCGAACTTGACGAGATTCGTGAGAAGCGGGATAACGTTTGCATTTTCGGCTTGGCGGAATCTACAGACTGTTCCGATCTTGAACTAGTTCAGAACATTTTTAGTAACTCTGGCCTCTCTCGAGACTGGGTGATCGAAGCCTGGAGGGACGCTCCTCAACAAAATGGGCCAAGATTGCTTAAGGTGAGGGTGGCTGGCCAGCATGCCAAAAAAAGCATTCTTGATGCAGCAAGAGCCAAAAGATTTCCGGCTCCTCTATGGGTTCGGCGCGACATGACTTATCAAGAGCGCCTGGCGCGTCGAACCAGCTCTATGCGCCATCGACAGGGTCACTTGGTTAGGGGGGGGGGAGCTAGCGCCATCGACTGGGTCACTTGGTTACTGGTATGCGCCCCTCTATGCAGTCTGGGGGTTGGGTTCGTGGGGGTGGTGGGGAAGGCACAGCGTCCCGGGATGTTAATTCTGGTAGCCATGCCCATTCTCAACGTCCTATAAACTCTCTAGGTCCTGACTGGCCGCCACTGGCTGCTACCTCCCGCCTTGGGGGACAGATGTACGCCCTACCTCGGACCCCAACTGCTGTCTCTGCTACGGCCCCCCCTAACCGTGGATCGGATGTAAGCTCCGTGGCAGATGTTTCGGGAAACGGAATTTCCGGGGAATAGATTGTTCGGGTTTGTCCCTGAAATATGAACTGGACTTTGTGGCTAACCCTTTTTCTTTACACTGTTTATATTTTAATGCGAATGGTATTCGTAGCAAACGCCTTGAACTGAATTTCTCCCTTGAGGCGAACTACTGGGATATTATTTTGATTTCAGAGACAAAATTGGGTGCAGATTTTTCTGATGTCTCTTTTTGCTGGCATAAAAATTATACGGTATTTAGGAAAGATCGTAACCAGTTTGGTGGGGGTGTCTGTCTCTTGGTCACAAAGCATCTCTGCTTTGTCCTTCCTGATGTTAACTCTTTTCTTAGATCAGAGATTCTGGTCTTAGATATTCTTCTCAGGGAAACACGGGTTAGAGTATGTGTTTTTTATAGACCTCCAGCGGCCGCTGATGCACTTCAGCTAATTCTATTGGATTTGCAACTTGTTACTGCATTGGGTGTTACTGTTTTATGCTGTGGTGACTTGAATCTTCCTGACGTTAATTGGGACAGATTCTCGTCACATTCTAGTGCTGTTAATGAATTCTTAGATGAGCTCTCTGCCCTAGGATTAGTGCAGCTGGTATCTTCCCCTACTCGTTTTCGTCCACCCCATATATTGGACGTTGTATTAACGAATCATGCCGCTTCTGTTTTGAATTGTGAAGTTGGCCAACCCATGGGTGGATCTGATCATGCAACTGTGATCTGTGAATGGGATGTTGGTGCTACTAAGCCCAAAACGACTCATTTTCGCAATTTTTTTATAATGGACAAGATAGCTATTAGTCAATATTTAGCTAATATTGATTGGGTTAGAGTCTTTTGGTCATCTTATGATTGTAATAGTTCTGTTTGTATAGTAGATGATTTTTGGAATGCTTTTAAACATGTGCTGCAAACTGCTATTACATCTTATGTTCCTTTAGTTCGCTCTGAGGCTCATAAATTATGCTGGGGCAATCAGCTTCTACAGCTTGATCGCCTACGTAACTCTGCCTTTAAATCTTGGACTCGAGATATGGATTTCTTACAATGTTTGAGATACGAACGTCTCACTCAATCTTTTAATGAGGCGTTACGGTCCTTTCATTGTAAGCATGAGCTAAAACTAGCTAAATCTAAGAACTCCAGAGCTTTCTTTCGCTATTTTAACCAAAAAGTCAAGCTGCAGTCTTCCATTTCTCCCCTTCTTGACCATCAAGGAAATTATGTTATTGATGACAAAGCAAAATGCGAGTTGTTGAATCGGCATTTTTCTTCCGTTTATACTATGGATAATAACTTGAATGTTAATTTTGAACCTAATAATGTTATTCCTGATTGCGATACATTGTCCTTTGATGTTCTAGATGTTTTTGATATTTTATCGAAACTGAAACCATCTATGATAAGAGGTCCTGACGAGCTTCCATACATTTTTTGCAAAACGTTTGCTGCTAAGTTAGCTTTTCCAGTATTTTTCATAACTGATTTTGCTTATCGCCTGGGTCGTACTCCAGCTGACTGGAAAGATTCTAACGTTGTGCCTATCTTTAAAAATAAAGGTTCCAGGTTTCAAGTAGATAGTTATAGAGATATATCCTTGTGTTGTGGCGCCGCTAGACCTTTGGATGTTCTTTTAAATCGTAAACTGCTTGAGCATTGCTTGAACAATGACATATTTTCAGTTGCTCAACACGGCTTTCTACCTGGCCGTTCTACTATTACTAACATTATCTCAACGACTACCAAATTGATTTGTAAATGTGATGATCGTGATTGTGTTGATGTTGTGTTCGTAGACTTGAAGAAGGCCTTTAACTCGGTCTCTCACCCTAAGCTACGCATGAAGTTGTCTAGGCTTGGGTTTAAGGGAAAGTTTTTGGAAATTCTCATGTCTTTTCTTTCTGAACGTCGTCAGAGGGTAACGTTGGGTGACCAAGTCTCAAGTTGGAGTATGGTTACTAGTGGGGTCCCCAAGGATCGGTTTCAGGGCCTACTTTATTTTTGATGTACATTAATGATGCGCTGTTGATGTTTGATGTAAATTGTTGTAGTTGGTACGCAGATGATTCGAAATTCTTTTTCTGGGGTCCGCATCGTTTTGCTCAGTGTCAGAGAACTCTAGACATGTTTTCTTCGTGGGCTGCAAATTGGCAGATGTCGGTATCTGCTCCTAAAAGTGGTATGATGCGGCTGGGACGTGGGAATGACAGTAATAGTTATGTTATTGAGGGGACTCCTTTGTCTATTGTTAGTGGTTTCAAAGACTTGGGGATTTATATGACTTCTAACCTAAAATTTTCGGAACATATTGCTGTTATTGTTAAAAAGGCAAACAATGTCTTGAGTCTTTTATTGTCTAATGTTGTAACTGATGATACCGATGTGAGACTGCGTCTATATAATGCTTATGTCTTGCCCATCTTGGAATATGCATCTGAAGTATGGTGTCCCCACTTGTTTCGCGATATTATAGCTATTGAAAAGGTTCAGAAACGGTTTACCCGCTCCTGCTTAGGTCTTCAAGATGTAGCCTATGTAGAACGATGTAAACGACTAAACATTGACTCTCTTGAATTGAGGCGTCTACTTCACGATTTGACTTTTGTGTATCGTGTAACTCATGGGCTCACTGTTCTTAATCCTGACAATATTTTTGTTCGTAGCTCTGTCTCGCATACCCGCGGCCATTGTTTTAAACTGGCGCACCCACGATTTAATCTTGACATCAAAAAGTTTTGGATTTCAAATAGAGTAGTTGAACCGTGGAACTTTTTACCGGATTGGCTAGTTTGTGCGAAATCTGTTCATGAATTTAAAATTGGGCTGGACAGTTTCAAAACGAATCTAGTTCGCTTTCTGAAAGTGTTCAAGTTCTGATCACCTAGCCTACTGCTCTTGTTAATTTTTTTTATTCCCCTTCCGTTTCGATTATGCTGTGACTTTACGCTTTGTTTTTTGTGTCTGTTTCTTTATTTCTAAGATTTTTCGTTTATTTTTTGGCTGTTATGCTTTCGCCTTTATTTCGTTTTTTCTTCAGAGCTGTTGTTTGTTTGTTTGTTATGCTTGGAGTTGGAACTGTATGGTCCTATTGCTTCTTGAAGTAAATTTTAGTAGTAGTAGTAGTAGTAGTAGTAGTAGTAATAGCAGTCGCCCTGCGACACGTTAGTGCTTTCTGCACCCTATTCGCGCAAATAATTAGAAAAAACAATTTTGACGATTACTAATATCAGGACTAATAGATTATAAAGTATCAATATATGCTCAACTTAACATTGTATTATAGAGACATTAACAACTAATATTCAATACGAATCATACTTTAGTTGATACAAATAACTATATTATCTATATAAGCTTATACACAATAAAAATGAATGACATGACGATCGATTGATTATATATATTATGGATGAACAATGATTTGTTCTGGACATAGCTTGCCTAGTAAATAACATCAACAACCAATTAAGTACACGACACGTTCCGGCAACAGTGCAGCTGATGATACTGGCTGCTTAATTCGCGCAAATAGGGTGCAGAAAGCACTAACGTGTCGCAGGGCGACTGCTATTCTGACGCAACGCTTGTCCACTTCATTTAGCAAGCTCGATTTCCCTATTCGGCTGCAAAACTTGTCCCGAGTGTTTGACAAGCTTATTAGCATTTTTCCGCTACAGATCAGATAACTTTCCTATTCTACCCACACTGCTGCCCTTGGTGAAAGGGCATTTTGAAAGGGCCATTTTTCGAGGCCCAAAAAACGGGTTTCCCCCCTCCCAGCAGATCCAAAACGGCAAAAGCCTAGAACACCATTTTGCTAATGCCTCTATTCCCAACCAGATTGAATATAAATAGCACAAAAAAGTGCCCCGCCAATGTGTATTTCTTGAGATTTGCGACCGGGAAAAAAAGACGGAAAAATCCGAGTTTGCGGGAGACGATTTTTCAATCTCGGGTAATACCCAACCGATTTGCCAGAAATTTGGCCAGCATGTAGCCCTCTCCCAGGCAAGTACACACACCAAATTAAAACAGATTTGCTTGCATAAATTTTTAGTTATTAAAAAATTCATTTTAAAATCTCGCAATATGGTGTGTGGGTCCTATTCTAGGGTTTGGCGCTATCGCGCCAACCTTGATAAACGATTAGCTAGGATTCGATCCTCCAATCTTGATATTGAAGCCACTCAACCGCGCTGCCATTTTTTCAAATACATACATTCAATAATACAAATAAGACGCATGGTCAAAACTTTGGCCCACGCCGATGTCGGGATCTTAGCTCTTTTTATCTCCAGTTGACCCCTCCCCCCTCCTTGAGAAAAATTTTTGGTGGGAATCTTTGGCACCCAACCACAACTTTATGCTAATATCCCTACATACATTAGCATCCCCATACGAGTACGACGACGCAATGTCTATGTACAGTCCACAGATATATTATATAATTATTGTATGGCTGTATACACATACATGTAACGGGATCAAAATTTTGGGGGGCCTCTAGGGCCAAATTTTGGGAACCCTCCCCCCAGGATCGACCAAAAATACCTTAAATTTTGCGAAATTAAATTTTTTAAAATTTTCTCAAAAAAGTGCCATTTTTACCCGAATTCTGGGGAACCTCCCCCCGGCTAGTGAACGACCGGAGGTAAAATTTTGCCGGAGCCGGATATAAAATGCCGGAGCCGGAGGCAGTGTTTTAAAAAAAAATGAATTAGTAAAAAATGTTGATAATTGTGAAAAAATTTTCAAATTTTTTCGAAACAGCATTTTTTAATTTTTCAACAGTCACGCCCCATTGCTATACATATGTCTTTACACACATATACCACCAGTAGTTTGCCACTGACTAGTCCCGGTTTTGGGTGATCTCACAAAAAAATTTTCATCAACAGTGATAAAAAGTCAAAAAGTAGGTCAAATTGATCAGTATGGCATTTTGACTGCGGTGCCAAGGGCGTAGTCAGGAGTCAGAGGGGGGGGGGGGGCGTTGTGCGGGGTGTTTGTCTGAACTTTCCTCTTTTAGTCGAACCTTGCAAAATTGTCAAGAAGCGTATATACCCCCAAAAAAGCGACAGATTTGGAAAAGATGGCACTTTGTAGAAGATGTCGTAAATGTCTTTAGCTTCCGGGGATTACCGCCCCACCCCGACCCAAGCGTATGTAGACCGGGCTCAGTGGCGTCGTCTGATCAGGCAGGGGTAGGCCACAGCTGGAGGATCTTGATCTGAGGAGCTAGCAGGCCTTAAGTTCAAGTTCAAGTCGCGTAGCCACGAAAAAAACTTGGGGGGAATGACTTTTCGATTTTTTGTAATGGGTAAAAATGATCTTTTTTGCTATTTCAGCACAAAAATTTGCGAAATAACAACACATGCAAACATTGTACTAAATTTGACTGGCCGAAAACATCAGAGCTAAAAGTCAAGTTCAAATCAAGTCACATAGTTATAAGCCTATAGGGGTCTGGGGGCGGCAGCCCCTGGAAAAAAGTGTGAAAACTTTTGATTTTAAGGCCGAGTTTAATGAATTGGAGACGTAAAATTACATAATGCTAAAAAGGGGTAGTCACCGCCAATGTAACCGACTAACCGCTTCGTTATCCTTGTGATTTTTTTCTCAAAATTTGAACTTTTTGCCAAAGTTTAAACAAGAAAAATTCTCCGGCTCCGGCACTTTTTTTGCTGGAGCCGGAGGCTCAAATCCAGCCGGAGCCGGAGCCTCCGGTCGACCGCTACCTGGCCCCTCGATTTTTCTTGGGGGGGGGTCAAAAAATTTCCGGCTGCTACTAAAAAAATGCCCCAACAAAAAATCTAACTGTAAAATTTTCTGGCTTTGGCCGAAAATCAAACGAAGACCAGGACCCCCTTCTCCGCCGTGGGTCGGGACTCCACCCTCGCCGATTGCTCCTGTGTATTTCTGATCAAGTTACATGTCCAGCTGAGAAATTTGGGCAGGGGTAAGCAATCTGCCCATGCCCTAGCCTGTTACTAATTTATGACATAGTTTCATTGACGTTCATAGCAGTTATAGTAGTAGTAGACTATGGTAATGAGGGTGAGACGAACGTGTGCTAAGTTGCCAGCCAACGTGTCCATGTCCATGCTTGCCTCGGCGTGCTGTGCGGGGCCGTGGGGGGCCATGGTGGCGTCCTTGTGCAGACTGAGCGTCTCCAGGTCCCCCCGGAGGTCCTCGAAGGAGTGTCCGCTGACCATGTCCCGTCCGCTGCCACTCCCGCTGCCCCCCGTCTCCTCCGTTGACGCCAACGACACCTGCAACACCAACCAACTAACCCTCACCACACCACACCACCCTAAGCCACACCATCAGCGCAATACCCCACTCACTCACTCACTAGTGTCCAGCGGTGTAGGGAGGGGGGAATGACTTTTTGAATGACGTGTTAAAATGCACTAGTGCTATTTCAACGCAAAAAACGACACATTTTAGCATTTTTCGGTCAAAAACAATGCTAATTATCGATCACAACAGCCTCGAACGTAACATTGCAACTAAAAATGACGGAAGTTACAAAAACGGTGCATCGATAATTCCCCTCACCACCCCCTGGCTACGCCCCTGCTAGTGTCGCACCTCTCAGATGGGGAATCCATGTGTGTCTCGTCAGGGCACTTCGGACACAACATCACATGTGGCATCATCACTGAGGTCATCCCTTAACTGGCATATTTTTCCTTGGGGAAGGCGCGCCCCCATTTGGTCTGGACCCATAGCCTAATTTTTTCTTACATTTTAGCGACTTTTTAGCTGTCGCGATGTCACTTTGGTAGGTATTTTCGGTCTTTTTTTTGTTAATTGAGTATCAATGTAGCTATAATGAATGACGTATAAAAGCGTAGCATTGAACGTATAATAATAATTTTAGTGTTATCGTGAACTGCTGTGCTGTGCTCCCCATTTTGCCCGAAACTAAGCCAGCGTAGGGGAGCGGAGTGGACTGACCTGCTGTGCGAGGCGTCTCTTCTGCCTGGACCTCTGTATGGCGGTGGAGCGGGCGAACTGCTGCTGTCTGAATCGCTGCACGTCCGCCTCATCCTCCGCCTCCAGGTCGCGATGCTGCCCGCCCCCGCCAGTGATCAGAGCGGAGGGGACAGGGGGGCCCGGATGGCCGCGGTCGGGCGCCATCAGAGGATGGGGGGGCAGGTGGGCGTAGGGCGAGGGAGGGTACCAGGGGCCCGGAGGGGGCTGGGGCACGGGCATGGGGGGCTGGGGCACCTGATGCTCCCCCGGGGTGTTTCGCGGGGGGCCGTACGTGGCTCCGACCGAACCCTTCCTGGCGCCCCCCGTCTCCGCATTGGCGCCCCACTCGTACTGCTGGTAGTAGGCCTGGTGGTGCTGGTTGTGGTCTGGGAGGGGCCCTTGTGGATCCCCCTCCGTGTCCGACCAGCTGCGATGGTGCAAGTCCGACGTGTCCGATGAGTGCTGGCCGCCCCTGGACGCGGGGGGACCGTGGCGAGACCTAAAACAAACACGACAAATACATCAGCTCTGCAAACAGTCCAATGTGTATCCAGTCATGCTCAACACACCTATTTACATGCATGTACACGGGGTCTCGATCTAAAGGGGGGCTTGTCACGGCGTTTCGGGCGCTTGAACTGACAAAAACGGACAAATTTCGAGAATGGGAATTCTTCTGCAAAATTCGGATATTTTTAGCGATTTTCTAGCTTCCTGCTTATTTTTGAAGCACTTTACAGGAATCTGGAGAGAACTTTGGGTTTTCGAGCAATTTTTTCAGCCACATTGGGGGGCCTGTCCCGATGGATGCAATCTGAGGGGCGAAGGAAGGAGGGGTGGGGCTCGTCCGAGAATCTCAGACCTCCCCCCGCCCATGTAAATCATCTCCTCTCTGGCACACCACAACCACGGGGGGGACTCCTCCCACAGCCCCACAACTCACTTGGCCGCCATTAATTTGTGAGCAGACTTGCTACTGGGCACAGGTTCTACGGCGCTGCCCTCTTCATCACTCCACACTTGCTTGCTGCAACAACAACTCCAATGGCCAGCTCACTTATCCCAAAATCAGACATATTCAAACGACTGCTCACATCTACATACGCCACTGGTCCAGCCTTAGCTGCAGTAGAATACGAAAACGGATCTAAAAGGCTTCTCAGTGAATTTTTTCAACCATCAGCATTGTTTGCATCAGACAAGCCATACATTGTGAACATCATAGAAGCCTGCATTCTATACAAAAAGTCAGCAAGTCCTAACACAGAATCAACAGGAGCCCAGAGGGTGACTTACCGACTATAGTCGTACTGGTGTTGTCCGTGGTGCCACTGGGGGGCGCCCGACGGGGAGGTGGGAGAGGCTAGGTCGCCGGCAGCCGCGCTGTGGGACCCATAGGAGGGGCCGGGCGGACCCATCTGCCCCCCGTGTCCCATGTTGATGAACCGATAGAAGTCCATGGGGAGCGGCGGCGCCCCGAAGTGGTGGTGAGGCGGGGGCGGCGGCGGGGGAGCTCCCCTGTAGCCACTGCGCATCGTTCCGCCGGTGGGGGGCGAGCCGCTGCTGGACTGTCTCCCTCCTGTGACCATGTCAGCTTCCATGCTGGTCGATGAGTAAGAGCTGCCCCCCTGGCCCCCCTTGTAGGCCGACATGTAGGCGGCCGGATGCATAGGAGGGGGTGGGGGTGGCGGGGCCAAGAGGGGGGGAGGGGGCAGGGGTCTGGGGGGGTTGGGTGGTCGTCCCCCGTTCATCACATCGCCGGCAGCCGCTGCTGCTCCTGGAGAGCTCCGATGGCCCCCGCCGTAGCCCGAGGACGCGGAGGAGGTGGAGGGCGCCTGGCGCGGGGAGGGCAGTTGGTGGAAACTGGGCGAGAAGCCAGACCCGCCCCCCGTGCTGCCCGAGTGCGACACAGCACCGCTGCCCTTGCCCCCGCCGCCATAAGCTCCTGAAACAAGCAACAGAGCACAGTGCGGTTAATCTTTGTGTGTTCTGCGCTCTTCTGTCCTCGGCCCTCGCACTAGTCTAACACCTCCGATGTTTCCATAATTGATAATGCAAGGGAGTCAAAATTTTGGAAGGCCCTGTACGGCCAAATTTCGGGCACTTCCTCCCTGATCGACCAAGAATACCCTAATTTTGTAAAGTTTTCGCCAAAAAATGCTATTTTTACTAAATTTTCGAAATAAAGATAAAACTAGTCAAGTGGCCACAACAGGTTGTCTGTCGACCGGTCAATGGATTTTCCAATTCTATCATACAAGTACACTGGGTCTAGGTCTCGGGAGGGAGCGTTGCTTGGCTCGAACGTACACAAAAATGGTCTTCCGATTCGTGTTCAAAGGCTGACATTAAACCTACCCGGGAGGCCATGGAAGTTTCCACAAGTCACCCGTAAAGAAACTAATTTAGGAAACCCTTGTGAACTCAACTTTCACAAATTTTCCGGCTCACGTGACCCCATCCCATAACGGGCGGTACAATCATTCAAGTGACGGAGAACCTTTATCAAAAGTTAAGCCTATATCCTCAAGAATTGCCTCTAAAAACACGTTGACGAAAAGTGTTACAATTTTGAACAAGTAAATCATTGATAATAAAAACGCACACGACAAATACACTAGGGTTTCGTTTCCTTCGCTTCACAATTGGTTGGCAACGTAATAAAAGAAAGGAAAGTAGACTGTCTAGGTTTTGAAGAGTATATACCTGAAAATGATGCCGAATGATAGCCGGAAGGGGGGAAGTGGTGGGCCTGGGGACTGGCGAGAGTGCGCTGGTAGGAGGGGGGCATGTAGGCGGGCAGGAAGGGGCCCGAGCCGCGAGCACCCCCCATGCGACCCCCCAGCAGGTGGTAGGGCGGCCCGGGCGCCGAGCTGGGTCTCCCCTCGCCCCCCATCCACTCCGTCTCCGTCGTGTCCCGGCCGTAGAGCGGACCCCCAGTCGGTCCCTGTCCTGGGCCGCCACTGCCACGACCACACAAACCCGCAAACTCCGCATTCTGAAACACTCTCCCTTCACAAACACCACTTCACTCGCCTATCGCTCTGCCTTCTGAAAAAACAGTTGCCAACAAAAAGTCCCAAATATGGGTCGTTGTTGGCGGTAATTTGATACACGTACACGGGGTGTCGGTCTGGGAGGGGGCAGGGCTCGCCCTGAATTTTTTGAAATTTCAAGGGGTGTGGGGGGCTTGTCTCGACGTTTCGGGGACTTGAACTGACACCAATGCGCAAAATGTGATTTTTTTCCTGCAAATGCAAAATTCTTTCAAAATTTGAATAATTTTAACGATTTTTCCGCTTTCTGCTCAAGCATTTTACAACTATCTGGGGCAACTTTTGAGTTTTCGGGTACCCAACGTTCAGCACCATAAAGGGTGGCCTGTGTCGATGGGTCATATCTGTGGTTAAATCACATAGTGTATATACCTCTTTTTGATAGTTTGCAGTGTAGTCGGAATAGTCGGAGAGGGCAGTGGTGTGTGGTTTGGATCTGGGTCCGGGACCGTTTGCGGTCTGCTTGAGAGAGGAGGTGGTGGAGGCGCTGGCCGGGCCGGGCTCTGGACTGCTGGCTCCGCCCGGGGCACCGCTGGACTGGGAGCTGCGGAACCCGCCCGCCGCCGTCCCGCCACCCGCCTTCCAGCTGCTCACATCTAAACATACACAAACCACTCACTCACTCATCACATTGCTATATACAAGACTGGCATATTATTCAGTGGGGGTGGGGCTGGGAAGGTGCCCCCAAGCCCGCATTTCAGATAAAGCGCCCCCACGCACCTATTTCAGATAAGGTGCCTCCGCATAGCCCAAAAATGTTTGCGAAAGGACGTTTTAGCGACTTTTGAGCTGTAGCGATGTCGGCTTGATAGGGTTTTATCAGTGTAACTATTATGACGTATAAACAAAGGAACATTTAACGTATAAGAACTATTTTTTTCGCCTAAAAAGAGTTTTTATCGTGAATTTGGTGCGCATCCAGCCCTCCCCAAAATTTTGATTATGTCAGCTATTATTACTACCGCTACACACTGACTGAGGCACACCTCCACACACAACTACAGCATGTGTATAATCCCTGACTGTTACTTTGAGGTTTGAGGCAGGGGGCCGGAGTGGTTTCCTGGGCCACCGCCCCACCCGGGAGCAGCTTGGGGAAGTCTCGGGCAGAGGGCCCCGCAGCGTTGTTGGCCTGCTGCTGCTCCTTGCCGTCGCCCGTCGTCCCCGCACTCCCGCCTCGCCAACGCCCCCCCTCGCCACCGCCGCTCCCACTGTCTTGCTGCAACAAGGACAATAGCACTCACTAAACGGTTGAAAAATGCCATGCCAAAACCTCACCTTGAAATCTTTGGATTAAACGGTCTTGAGTGCCAACGAGTGATTAGTCCTAGTCTGCGAGGAAAGCGTGAATTCTACCGAAACAAAATGCAGTGGCTGTGAGAGGTGGTGAAACAAATTAGCCCCACTCCATTTAGTCCTCTTTTTCATTCCCAAACCAAAACTATTATATCACTACTGCCAGTGCTTGTAAGTTGTACCTGAGCGTTGTGTGTGGAGTGGGGCTGGTCGCCAGTCGGCGTCTCGGCCACAGAGCTGACAGCCCATTTTCCGCCTGCTCCCCCCGCCGCGTGTGGTGGGACTGGGCCGGAGGAACTGGTTCCCCCCGAGTGGCCGCCTGGAGAGAGCTTGCCCCCGCCCTGGGCCCCGCTGCTGGGAACGAGGACGACGCCGCTGTCGGGATCGAGCTCGGATCTCAAGCTGGGTAGGTTGGCCGGCGGCGGCATGCGACGTGCCACCGCAGCTGATTTCCCCAGAGACTGCAGGCCATGCTTCGTAAAACCTACAACCAACCACTACAAACTTGTCACTTGGCCTTGCCGTGGTTTCCCCCTAGGTGTACTGACGTAGCCTGCAAAAAACTTCGGGGCGATAGTTTTTCCATTTTTTAAAACCTGCTAAAAACAGCAACGCAAAAAGCGACATCTTACTTACTTGACTTATATACTTGGTTTATTCAAAATGCAAAGCAATTTTGTTCAAAAAACAATGCTATTTTTTGACCAGAGTGGCATCATCCAAAGTCCTAAAAATCCAAAAGTTTTTGATATAGACTGGAATTCACCACCTAACACTAACACTAACACTAAAGGTTTCCTTAAAAGCTAGAGAAACACTTACATTTTGGCTCAAAACACTTAAAATGTTAGTGTTTCAGGCGCAATTTTAGGTGTTTCACTAACTTTAAGGAAAATTTATCTTTAAGGAAATCTTTAGTGTCAGTGTTAGGTTGTGAATTCCAGCCATAGCCAAGTGACCAACCGGAATATTTGCCTTGGCCCACGAGAGACTTTCCACTATACACTGTATTTATGTTGACGGTGTGATATTTTGATTTGGAGCCAGCAGAAGACCGGTCTCCAGATTGTTTCCCCGAGATCCCCGACGCTGACATTATCTTTCTCAATATTCCGCGCGACCATGGGTATCTTGCTTCACCACTCAGATAATATGATCTTTGTTACTGCTTGGCCAAACAACTGAAATAGACACCCGCATTGCATTAATCCCACACTGCACATATTATATAATTCATAGGGATCGACCGGATATCCGGATCTGGATCCGGATCCGGCCGGATCCAGTGGATCCGGATCCAAACCTGCCGGATCCGGATCCAGTATCAAATCGGCACTTCTTGGCGACAACTAATTGTTCTAAGGGTCCCCCCTTTGGTTTATTATTGAAATTTTTTCGTTATTCCCAATTTTGAAAATTTCTTAACTAATTCAGAACTTTTTCGATTTTTTATTCTGATTTTTCTGAAAATCGTGTTAGATCGTATATACATGATGCCCTTACAATATATCAAACAGTTCAAATGTTTAACTGCTATTACACCTTTGTGTCCTCAGCTACTAATCTAATAGTTTCAGTGGTTCTCAGTTTTATAGTTTTGTTGTCACTGGGTCCTGTTTCCAGACTGTTACTTGTTGATTGTTATTGCTACTTGACTGCACTTCCTCAACGTCCGATTTAACCTTGAAATCTTGAACATCAGCAAATCTTCGCAGCAGTAGTGTAATCTACCCCAGTCCCAGAATCACCCCAGTCCTGAAAATTTTCCTAATGACAACCCAAAAATTGCGTCTCCAGTGAACAACATTTGGCCCCAAAATATAACTTTTTTCCCGTTTTTTTTTCTGGGGGCTGCCGCACCCACGCTCCTGCAACTTTACGGTTTAATATTTATTATAATTCTCTTTCCTCAAACCCTATCAATATTACTATATCGGTATATATATATACTAACTTGTGCAGTTTCTATTTGTTGCGCGGCCGCCTCAGCGGCCGTGCATACTAATTTCAGTCAATGCACTGAAACCAAAATTGCATGTAAATCATGCTTAGTTTCAGTGCATTGGACGGAAGGTTTGCACTACGCTGAGATCTGATGCGGCGCACAGCAGCTGGCCAGAGGACGTTCATGTGCGTATATTGTGTGTGTGTGCGTATGTGCGTACGTGTGTCTGCACGAGTTGTGCTGCCCTGCATCTCTACTCAAGAGCGTGTATGTTCGTTTGCAACATGCACCAACTAACAAACAGCAATACAATATCTTTGCACAAAAGTATTGGCATAAATGTTAGTTACAAAACTAACACCAAGCAATAGAGCCTTATCGACCTTACGAAGTTATCTGAATAAAAATAACTAGAACTAGAAATCGATAAAAATGAAGATGAACGGTTGTTACTCCAAGATGACCGTATTGTCGCCAGTTCGTTCGTGTGTTTTTGTTACAGTCTACACAGGACTAAAATGGGCGGAAATGGGAAGTATATAACAACCGTTCTTCAACTGTTTAGGAGATTCAGGAATTTTTTATAGCAGCTTCACTGCTCGTCGTCAGTCGTATGAGGTCGATTCGTTGGACCCGTTGCTAACTTCACTGCACAGCAACGGCGTTGAGGTTTGGTGCAGTGCAATATGTGATCTGCCAGCACCACAGTGCACTGTTACAGTGCTTAATGCTGATGAATCGAGTAGAATAAACACTGTACTGCACTGGTAGGAACGTGCTACATTTTACCGAAGCGGTAAAATAATACTGACTGTCATCATGTGAAAAAAATATATATATATCAGGGGCGGTCCCAGGGGGGGGGGGGGCGGGCGGCCGTCCCCCCCCCCCCCCCCCCCGAAATTTTTCGCGACTGAAATTTTACACAAGGGTCCCCCCCCCTTTGGTTTTTATGGTCTGACCGGAAAAATTTTCTGGTGCGTCTCCAATTGACCAAATTTGGCCTAAAAATCAAAAATTTCCCCCAATTTTTCCTGGGGGCTACCGCCCCCAGACCCCTGCAACTTTGTGATTCATTATTTCTTGTTATTAAGTTTTATCAAACCCTAAGCATGCATACACGAGTACATTATGCTACATTTACTTGTGCAACACATTGTCTGATGTGATGGTACCATCTTTTGTTCTAATTTTTCTGTTGGAAAAAATTTCTGATACGTCTCCAGTTGACCACATTCGGTCTAAAAATTGGAAAATTCTTTTTCTGGGGGCTGCCGCCCCCAGACCCCTGCAACTTTCAGGTGTAGTATCTTGCGTATGTGAAATTCCGGCCTAAAAATTTCTGATACGTCTCCAGTTGACCAAATTCGGCCTAAAAATTGAAAAATTCTCCATTTTTTCCTGGGTACACCACTGGTTTTTAATACAGAGTCAATTCATTGCCCCTGATATGGCTGCGGCTATAACAAAATAGCGTTAAGCTGAAAAACGCTATTATAAAAAGTGAAAAAATTTCGTCAGACCTCCGCCCCCCCCCCCCCGAAATCGAAGTCTGGGACCGCCAGTGATATATATATGTATAAATAAAATATATACATTAAAAATATATATCAACTAAAGTGCTTGTTTAATCCACTGTCTCATTTGTCGTTCGTCTGCCTTAATGTAGTAAGACGAACACTTGTAGATTTCAACGTCGTCGTCAGTATGTATATACTGCTAAGTTTACGTTCCCTTGGAGTGGCGAATTGCCATTTGTGCTATTGTGGAAGTATTCGACTAAGCATTTTACAACTTTTGGTGACAAAACGGGCTTTCCGTGATTTGCTGAATCACTAGAACATAACACACAAGTCATAAATGCAAACCAAAAAGGTGTGTATATGTCAAGTTAGACGAACATTTTTTTGAAAATTTTTTCATTTTAGAAAAAAATTTGTGTGCCTCGGAGACTGGATCCGGATCCGGCCGGATCCAGTGGATCCGGATCCGGCAGAAATTTTGGATCCGGTCGATCCCTAATAATTCATTACAATTGAACTACTTGAATACAACTTGAATACATTAGATTATATTCAAGTCATTACATTATAATTCACTACAACTTGAATACATTAGATTATATTCAAGTTTAACAGATTTTAAGCGATTCCTGCATACAGATATAACATATATACGTCATGTAACAGGGTCAAAATTTCAGGGACCCTCCCCCCTCATTGAACAAAAATACCTTTATTTTTTCTAAATTTTACACAAATATGTATACATATAATAAATTTTTCTTTAAAATGCCCTTCAGACTGACTCGTTTTGTTTGCTGAATCTATGCTAGTATCGTCTGCTGAACCTTACGCAGTGAAGCCCAGAACAGGCAATATTTTTCTGAAGTCTAACATCGATATCTTTCTCTTTTCTTTCATCGGCATTTGACTTTTCACATATCAGCTAGTTGGGGCCTATTGACTTTTACAAATATGAAAGCGGATCTAAGATAACGGGACACGGGAGGCGGCGAAAAAAATTTCGAAGGGGAAAAGGCTTTTCACGTTCAAATGCAATTAACTGTATTAACGACATATATTCGCCAAATTTGGTCAAGTGGAGACTGGAGGGAGACGTATCGAATTTTTTTCGGCTATGAAATAACTTTTCACAATTTCACTTGGCGAACATTTCTGTGGCAAGGCGACTTTTTCCCCTTCTCCCACTGCACTTGATCCAAAAATTGTCACTGGGCTCTCAGAAAAATTATAAAAAATGTTACGTTACGTCATTCACTTATGTAAATAGTCGGTTAAATTATATATATATACTTCGTGCATATTATATTTCATTAATGACATCAATTGAAAATGAAATTGAAATGCTTGAAATAAAGATTTGAACAATCAATGAACGCACATGTGAAATTTCGCTCTCCTTTTCTTTAATCCTCATTGAGGATTATCACTCTTCAAATTCGTTTGTTTCCATAACTTTTCTAAATTTTCCAGTCCTACTTGTTGCCAGTGGCGTATCCAGGATTTCGCAAAGGGGGGGGGGCTGCGACCGGGGAGGGGGGTGCGGAGCAACCGTGAGCCACCTTACCTCCGGGGTCGGGGGGGGGGGTGCAACTGAGGCGGGGGGGAAATTCAAACTGATATTTTTTCACCGTGAAAACACGTTTTTATAGGTTTTCGCATGCGCAGAGTTCATTTTTAGCACTTTCCAAGCGAAAAAGCGTTGATTTATACCTTTTCCAAAAAATTCAATTTTTGTCGAAAATCATCGTTTTTCGACACACTGGGCCTAATCATGAAAAATTACGAACAATACAGTCGTAATATCAGCCTGAAATTTGATCGTCATAAAGTAACACATAGTAATATACTTAATACAGCTTTGTTTGCAACATATTTAGCTTTTGCCAACTAAAAAAAGAGGCGATATATGCATAGCTAAATTGAGCTTACATATCAAAAGTTTTAGTTTCTTTTTGCGTAGGCAATAATTTTATTACATTTTTCTAGAAAAGTATGCATCATTAGTCATAAGTATATAGCGATTTGTAATGAAATCGAATGCCATAAATACGATCTGAAAACGTCACTGATGCTCAGCACCAAGCTGGCACTGACAGTCAAGTGCGGTTTAAAAGTGCAGCTTTATTTATGATTCCACAGTAGCAAGGTCCTTTTATTTGATGTAAGCAACTAAGACTAAACTTTGCTGACCCACCTACTAAGCCTGAGCACTAAGCCTCAGCCTAAGCACTAAGCCTAAGCCTAAACTAAGCCTAAACCTAAGCACTAAGCCTAAGCACTAAGCCTAGCCAAAGCCTGAGGCCTAAATTGAAGAAAAAACCTGCTAAGAAGCATCAGGAATAACATTACCACACTAAAAAAACCTAACTAGCTTTATATTTTAGAAAAATTCGCAGCTATAGCCCGGGATTTTACGGAACCGTACTTGTGCTGTAACGCCTCGATCAACCTGGTCCTGGTGGCTTCAGAAAAAGTTCTGTAACTTTTCAAAGCCTGAACCGATTTACAAAATTTTTTCAGCATTTAGTAGCTGAGAAGTTGCTCTTTCAATTATGACAGCAGGTTTTCATTTGATTCAGTATTTTTGACTAAATCCAATTTTGCGCAAAAAATTTCATGTAAAGTTTAATTTATGACAAAGTTCAATTTCCAGCTAAAGCTTACATCCTACAAACTTCTAACCTAGCCTATTCAAAAGAGCGTTCAATTTTGACCCCCCCCCCCTAGGTTTGGGGGATATAGGGATATAGATATATTCGACCCCTAACGGTTTTAACCTCAATAATTTCACTTCAGGGGCCGTATTCTGAAAATTACCTGCAGGTAAAGTTAGGCTAACTTTACCCACAGGTAAAGTGAAGGTAAAGTCGTATTCTCAAACAATGCTTAAAGCCAATGTGATAGCTAAGGTTACCCTTAAGATTCGGTCCTGAAAAGTGCTTTATCTTGTTTCGCAGCTAAAGTTAATGTATTGTGCAAATTTTTAACCTTAACCGTCGACGTTAACCTTGTTGTCAATTTTAACTTTACCTTTACCCACAGAATTAACTTTACCTTCACCTTACCTGTGGGTAAAGTTAGCCTAACTTTAGCTGCAGGTAATTTTGAGAATACGGCCCCAGATTTTTATTAAAAGGGGCGACAGCTATTTTGGGGGCTAGAGATCAGATTGGGGGCATGGCTGACGATGGGGGTTTCATATTTTTATTAAAAGATGGGGTAGGAAGCGAATTAGAATCGAAAATAATTTCTCCTGTTGAGGAGTGAGCCACCGCCGCTGAAAGGGGGGGGGGCTGCGACCCTCTAAAGGCCGATTCACACGCTGCGATTTTACCGCTGCGATTCTGACGCGAAACGCAAGACGCAGGGTGTCGCACAGAAAACGCAGCGTCTGAACAAACGTTGCGTCTAGCAAACTGTTTTACTGCGTCTTTACTGTTTTAAAAATATGACAAACAGCTTTGCTAATATTGTTGAAACCAACACGTCCGCAGCATCAAAACGCACTGAAATCGCAAACCGAATTGCAGTCTGGCGTTTAAAACGCTGCGGAAAAATCAAGACGCATGCATTCCGCATTGAAATCGCTGCGTCTGTTCAGACACTGCGTTTTGCCGCAGCGGCAAAAACGCTGCGGCAAAATCGCAGTAAAATCGCAGCGTGTGAATCGGCCTTAAGGGGGGTGCAAAGGCGGGGGCTGCAGCACACCCAGCCCCCCCTAAATACGCCACTGCTTGTTGCACAAAAACACGATTTCACTAAAAAATAACTCACCCAAAATCGTTCAAAGCAATGCAAAACCAACAAAAATAAAACCAGAGAAATGTGCTTAAATAATGGGGGTTGGTTTGCCCAACGCAAAGCACGTCAAAATGTATATACAATACAATATAACAGTGGCAACGCAGCTCAAAATCAGTGTAGCTACAAAACTTGGCGAAATGGCTTTATGAAAGTGACAAAAAACCTACGGATGACACACAAGCGGACCGAATACAGTTAGTGTTAAACACAGTCATTTATTAAAAACTAAATTCCTGCAAATTTTACGTCACAACTAATTAAAAACAGACTGCTTACTAATTTATTTCATACTCAAAATGAATATTTTAATTTACACAATCGTTCTGTGTGAAAAACAATAGGGGGAAACAAACGAAGTGACTGGCTTGAGGTAGAGACGTGAGATGGCACAAGCTTGGACGTTGCATTTTACTCTCCTTACCAGTAGTGTACCCAGGGGCCGTATTCTCAAAATTACCTGCAGGTAAAGTTAGGCTAACTTTACCCACAGGTAAAGTGAAGGGAAAGTCGTATTCTCAAACAATATTAAAGCCAATGTGATAGCTAAGTTTACCCTTAATATTCGGTCCAGAAAAGTGCTTTAGCTTGTTTCGCAGCAGGGGCCGTATTCTCAAAATTACCTGCAGATAAAGTTAGGCTAACTTTACCCATGGGTAAGGTGAACGTAAAATTGTATTCTCAAACAGTGACTAAAGCCAGCTTGATAGCTGAGGTTATCTTTAATATTCGGGCAAGAAAAGTGGTTTTTCTTGCTTTTCACCTAAAGTTAATGTATTGTGCAAATTTTTAACCTCAATGGTTGATGTTAACCTTGTTTTCAATTTTAACTTTACCTTTACCCACAGAATTAACTTTACCTTCACCTTACCTGTGGGTAAAGTTAGCCTAACTTTACCTGCGGGTAATTTTGAGAATACGGCCCCAGGATTTCGCCAAGGGGGGGGGGGGCTGAACTGATGGTCGACAACCGGGGGAGGGGGCGGGTGAAAGGCACACGCAGTCCGCGGCAGTTTGCAGAAGGTTTAGCTTTTTAGTATTTTTAAAGTGATTGCATTGATATAGAAAAAAACTTTTTATTTTAGATTCTTTAGTTTTATTTTAGATTAAAAAGTTTTTAAATTTAATGCGAAAAACGTGTTAAATTGAAGTTTTTAACATGTTATTAACACTATTCTAAAAACATGTTAAAAGATGTTAAAACCATGTTAATAACATGTTAAAATATGTTAAAATCATGTTAAAAGCATGTTAATCGAAAATGCAAAAAACATGTTAAAAACACATTCTTCCTGTGTATATAGCAATTGCAGGGGTCTGGGGGCGGCAGCCCCCAGAAGCTAGATCTTTTTTAGAATTTTGAAATAAAATTTTCAGTGAAAAAGCAATTCTAAGCAACACTGGTCGTAAAATCAGGGTGGTTGCAGAGGTCTGGGGGCGGCAGCCCCCAGAAGCTGGATCATTTTTAGAATGTTCAAATAAAATTTGCATTGAAAAAGCAATTCTAAGCAACAGAAGATGCACCGTAGGGGTCAATCTTCGGCGGGGGGGGGGTGAATTATTTTTGGCCCTAAAACGCTTCCTACCCCATCTTTTAATAAAAATATAGAACCCCCATCGTCAGCCAAGCCCCCAATCTGATCTCTAGCCCCCAAAATAGATGTCGCCCCTTTTAATAAAAATCTAGAGTGAAATTATCGGTGCTAAAATCCTTAGGGGTGGAATAAAGCCCGGTTCATACTTGTCGTTGTCCCTGTCCTTATCGTTTTGTCCCTAAGCGATTCCAAGGAAACTACTTGGCCAAATAAGTTAATGGTTGGCATGAAGAAAGTCTGGGTCACATCCATATTGTATGCAGAAAATTATCCGAAACGCTAGTGTAAATTTTTCGTAGCATCTGACTAAAATTTGTCCTTTTCCCTGTCCTTATGTCCTTAAGGACAAGTATGAACCGGGCTTAAGTCGGATAAACGGCATTTTTTCGACTAATGATCTGGAGTCCCCCTATATCCCCCAAACCTAAGGGTTGTCAAAATTGAACGCTCTTTCGAATAGGCTAGGTTAGAAGTTTGTAGGATGTAAGCTTTAGCTGGAAATCAAACTTTGTCCAAAAATTAAACTTTACATAAAATTTTATGCGCAAAATTGGATTTAGGCAAAAATACTGAATCAAATGAAAACCTGCTGCTACCATTGAAAGAGCAACTTCTAAGCTACTAAATGCTGAAAAAATTTTGTAAATCGGTTCATTCTTTGAAAAGTTTCTGAAGCTTAAAAACTTTCTGAATATAGCAGTAATGAATTAGGGGCGAGGTCCCCTCGAAAGAAAATTTTGGGAAATTTTTGAATCTCAAATTTTAGCTCTGATGTTTTCGGTCTCGCTGGGGAATGACATTTCAATTGTTGTATTGCAGTAGCATACGCAGGATTTCGGGAAGGGGGGAGGCTGAACTGATGGTGGACGACCGGGCCGGGTGGATGGGGGGGTGAAACGCGCAAGTATTCTACGCGAAGCGGAAGTCTGCATCTGCAAGTTCGCAGAAGCTTTAGCTTTTTAGAATTTAGACGAATAATTTGCATTGAAAAAGGTGTCAGCAACACGTCGTAGAATCATAGTGGTTGCAGGGGTCTGGGGACGGTAGCCCCCAGAAGCTGGAGCTTTTTTGGAATTTTGAAATAAAATTTGCAGTGAAAAAGCTATTTCAGCATATATACAATCAAAAAATAATACTTTTTAACTTCCAAAAAATAGAGCTCGAGGCATTTAAAACCAAAAACCGGGAAGACCGTCACATCAGCAAGCGTAGCAAACACGTAGGTGCTGCATAATGCACTCACACATACAAGGTTTAAATAATAATTAATTAATTAATAAATTAATTTAAGATCATAACAAGGAACAGAATAAACTACAGAGCAGAGAAATTTTCTTATGAGTTGGCCAGTAAGGGGGGGTTCGGCCCTTGGCTCCCGGGGGGGGGGGCAAAACGCTTAGGGGGGGCTGTTTTGTTGTTTTTGACCAAATTCAAACTTGGCCTTAAATTAGGCTTGGGCTTAGGCTTAGTATGGGGCTTAGGCTTAGTATCAGGCTTAGGTTCAGGCTTAGGCTTAGGCTCACGCTTAGGCAAAAAAAAATAGAAATTTTCAGAAAAAAATCCTGCCAGCTTAGCCTAGAGAATCCTGCCATCTAAGCCTAGACGATGCCTTAAAACATCATAACACACTCAGAATTATCCAAAAACAAAGATTATAGTCAGAGGTGGTAAAAAAATACGATCGGAAACATGGGGTAAAAAAATACACCCCCCTCCAAGAAAAACTCCAACAGGTACATGCCTGTTGAATACATACAAAGGGAGCACTACTACTACTGCATTACATAAACATATGTATTACCTAGTAATAATCTATGTTCAGCTTACAATATGAACCTGACAAAATCATGCACCCAAAACATGTCTCATTTTACAAGGGTCAACAAAGTTTTGACAAGCTTCTCTTGTCACGGAGTCTAGTTGTTTTTCGGCACCAACTGCGCATATGGCATAGTCAGCTACCCTTCTTTCAAACTGTGAATGGTTCTTCTGTATTGGTACTGGTTGGCGCGTACGGGAGCCATATTTTTTTACCCCCCATTTTTGGTCGATTTGTGGGGAAAAAATACGGGCACTTTTTGGTATTATGTCGTGTTTTCAAACCAAAACAACTTCCTTTGTGGATAACAGTAAGCACAGGAAGGTGCTACGGCTGCCAAGTGTACTACGACCACCGACTGCTAACAGAGCGGTTCCAGCTACACAAGGGTGTTCAAATGATTAACCCAGCTACATAAATACACATGCAGACGCACAGATGCCTAAGTTGCGAAGCTGATGATGATAGTGGTTATTCACTCTTTAAAATACATAATCTGGGAACAATTTCTGGTACAACACGATATGAATATTGACAGCAATGAAGGAAATTTTAACTAATTTAAGACTATAATTCAGTATGCAAAAACTATCAAGCAGGGCGTCGCCACCAATTTCGACGTCCGCGGTACAATCTTTACGTCAAATGATTCAGTTTACCTCAACGAAAGAATACGTAGACGGAAAAAATTTTGAAAAAAAAATTCAAAAAAGAGTGTAGTGTAAAAAGTAGTCGTGGTCAGTGGCGTACCCAGAAAAAAATTTCGGGGGGGGAATGACTTTTCCATTTTTTGTAATGGGTTAAAATGCACTTTTTAGCAATTTTAACACTCGTAAAACGCCTTAGAAACGCAAGATTATTAAACCACAAGGCTGCAGGGGTCTGGGGGCGGCAGCCCCCAGAAAAAAACTGGCGATTTTTCCAATTTTAAAACCGAATTTGGTCAACTGGAGACGTATCAGAAATTTTTCCGACAAAATTTAAAACAAAAGATGGGAGTGTCAGACGGTGTATTCCACAAGTAAATGTAGCATACTATACTCGTGTAGACATACACGTGCAGCATAATGTAGTTGTGTATACATGCATAGGCTTTGATGAAAGACAATAACCAGGAATAGTAAGCCACATAGTCGCAGGGGTCTGGGGGCGGCAGCCCCCAGAAAAAAAATTGGGAAAATTTTTGATTTTTAGGCCAAATTTAGTCCACTGAATACGTATCAGAAAATTTTTCCGGCCGGACCATAAAAACCAAAGGGGGGACCCTTGTGTAAAAAATCACTGGGGAAAAATTTCGAGGGGGGGGAATTCCCCCCATTCCCCCCCCCCCTGATACGCCCTTGGTCGTGGTGTTATTGGGGCTTCAATTTCAGTGGCCTTTCTTTTTATGTGCGAGTTTAAATAAAAAATTGAGTAAGTCTGAGTTGAGTTTCATAACTGTAGAAGCATTTTGGCCTGAGTTTCTTGGATGGGTCAGAATCGACCCGTATTTTTTTCCCCGCGACCGTATTTTTTCCCCCAAAATGGGGGTAAAAAAATACGTTTATTTTTCGAATTATATAAAATTAGTAATGCAGAGAAAAAAGGTTAATATGTGATTTTGTAGAGCAACTCCGCGAGGTATTGTTGCAAAAAAGTTTGCCCGAGAAACTTAATCCAGGAAAGCAAAAAACCTTGTACTCATATTTTGTATTTTTTTTTACCCCATCTGACTATATAGCTATTTTTGGCTTCGAACTTTGGCCTACGTTCACTTCCAAAAACACTGAATATGCAATTTTCAAGGGGTCATAATAGCTCAGAAAATCCAAGTTTGTGGTCTGTGTATAGGGGTTCTATGACAAAAAATGCTTCCCTCAAGGTGCTCTACTCTAAAAAATAGGTCCACTATCCCCCCCCCCCCCCCAACTGCACTTAATCCGATTTTTAGGACAAAATTTGTACGTCCGAATTTTCAATTAAATTGTCCGAAACGCTGCGAAATATCTGTAAAAAGCTCCTAATAACCTCCGAATTACCTACAAAGTGTAAGGCGGTGTTTTAGAGAAAATTCACCGGTTTTCCAGTGAGGGTACTAACAAATTTAGGATCAAGTGCATTTGGGGGGGGTTACCTATGTGTACTTTTTTAAGTAGAGCACCTTAAGAGTAGCATTTTTTGAAATAGAACCCCAAGCCACAAATTTGAATTTTCTGAGCTATATATGAGTGACCCTTTAAAAATTTGATTTTCAGCGCTTCGGAACTGAACGTAGGCCAACGAAAGTTTAACTAAAGGTTTATATATTGAATAAAGATGAAACGATGCAAACAGTTTCAAACAAAAATAGTTATATGTTCGCACAGAGGAAATAATGAATATATAGATACGCATGGATAAGATAGCGTATAAATAAGCATAATAGACTACTAGACTTTTCAAAGTAAATATATTATTCTTTCTTTCTTTCTAGATACACATTTTAGCAACACAGCATAATGTTGCATCATAGAAACAGAAACTAAAACAGTGTAAATACTGTTAAGTGTTAATGAAAACTGACTTTCAAGACTCTAGGCGGGTTGAACGGTTAGTTCCTGATAGCCCGCCCACGAAGAAATTTGAACAAAACACAAGTTGCTGCTTCCAGCCGTTTTTTAAATATAATGAAACTTTTAGACGATACCACACCACATGATCAGGAATTTATTCCAAACAGGCACGACACGATTACCAAAACAATACTTTCCCCAGTTTGTGCATGCTTAGCCAGTATTTTTTCTGTGTGACCTCAAGTTTATACTGGCCATTGGTGCAAAAATAAAAAATCGTTAAATTCTATATTGAGCAGCTTGTGGCTTATTTTATATATACACTAAATACATTGGGCCACATTGCTCCTGCCAACCCAGCAGTCCATCCTCATCTGGTCGGTCAATGGGTAGCACAATAACAAGGGTCCGTGTAGAGCATTATGCCTTGAGGGGCTGCCCCCCCCTCCCCGGATGTAGTCACTCTTTGTAGGGCTTTGTAACGGAGATAAGCACCGCACCCGAGGGCGGACACGCCAAAAGATAGTTCTCTATTCGCGGGTTACCTTTTTTACCAATCCCCACCAACTGCACTTGATCCATCCTAAAGTTTGTGAAATTTTGTCAAAAAGTGGCATTTTGCCCAAATTGTTGGGACTTGGGATTTGGGACCAGAAGTTTGCAAAATTTTGTAAATTTTTTCAAAAAATTTTCGGGACCATACGTATGCATACGTGTATGTTTTTGTCTGGACAAGTTTAGAATGGCTGAGGTTGAGGCTCGCACAAGTTTCCATGCGATCAACGAAAGACCAGTAGATGACATCTCCCTGGATTTCTTCTACAAGCCCCACACTTTGACATTGCTCGGTGGCATTATTTGTTACCTCGTGTACATCGCTTTCACAAGGTAAGCCACGCTATTTTATTCTTATTATTTTTGTTGTGTGTCTGGGACATAGTTTATGCGCAGTAGCATTGCCAGGATTTTCGAAAGGGGCGGGGGGGTCGCCTATTTTCCCGTCGTGAGTTACTTTCTACGGGTGGTGATGCACCTGTCTAGGGGGGGGGGTCGTGACTCGTGAGCTTGCCTTGTGGGAGGTTGAAAACTCCCCCACGTTCATGTGTATGTGTATTATATATATATATATATATATATATATATATATATATATATATATATATATATATATATATATATATATATATATATATATATATATATATATATATATATATATATATATAATATATATTTATATATAAATATATATATACATAGTTTTTCAGAGATGACCTTACCCGCGAAGAAAACATCTGGAGTGGAGTGAAATCACTAATATTTTTCTTTTTGCTGTTCAGCGTGCTAGCTTTCCCGAATGGTAAATTTTCAGTATTCCTTAACTAAATGTCTGTCTCTGTATCTTGATAATATTTAGGTGTCTGCAGTTTGAAGGCCTAGTTAAATTTGAATAGTTTTTTTTATATTTGACTAGTCATTGTTGTGTTTATTGATCAGTGTCGTATATATTGTTTACGTTTTCAGGTCCATTCACTCGCCCGCATCCGGCTGTGTGGCGTATGGTGTTTGGTAAGACATAGCGTATGGGGGGAGGTGAGGTGTCTGTGTCATGGCAATATGCCAATGCTGACTGCGTCCGTGTGTCGTCCAATATACCCCCGTACTACCAAGACATATTAGTATCACTTTGCTGTTGCTACATGCTGCTCTGCAAATCTACAACACTTTCCAGTGAGCTAACAAAAACGCTACTTCCACAGATGGTGCTTTGATAAATATAACTCTATAATATGTAGAGAAGAGTTCAGCAAGTCTTCCCATGTCTCGCTATAGCCCGGGTGGGTACTGTATGTACCTGCAGTTTTTTCATGAAGTAGTTGCCAAGGTGCGCAGTGTGGGGTTCTTTGACCAAATTCAGAGGACTGTCTTCATACGTGGGCAGCTGATGAATTCTGGGGGGGGGGGGTGCGGAGCAACTTTTCCACAATCCGGGGGGAGTGAAGCACCTGTCTGTGGGGGGGGGTGAGGACAGTGGCGTAGTCAGAAAAAAATTTCGGAGGGGGAATGACTTTTCGATTTTTTGAAGTGTGTTGAAATGCATTTAATTACTATTTTAACGCAAAAAACGACACATATTGGCATTTTTCGGTCAAAAAACACTGCTAATTTTCGACCACAGCAGCATCGAACGTAAATTTGCAGCTAAAAATAACGAAAGTTACAAAAATGGTGGTCCGGTAAGGGGTCGGAAGCTAGCGAATTTCATATTTTTCGAAATTTTTTGACATTAAAAACTGTACATTTATTGGAAAATGTCATTTTTGTAACAATAAAGCAGCTAAAACGATACACACACAGTGTATTAAACAAATACATAGTGCATAATGCAACTACATACATACGTACATGCTTTCATGCAAGATAAAAGCAAGGAACACGAAGCCAAGGAGTTGCAGGGGTCTGGGGGCGGCAGCCCCCAGAAAGAAATTGGGGAAATTTTTGATTCTTAGGCCAAATTTGGTCAATTGGAGACGCATCGGAACTTTTTTCCGGCCGGACCATAAAAACCAAAGGGGGGACCCTTGTGTACAGTTTCAGTCGGAAAAAATTTCGGGGGGGGGGGGAATTCCCCCCATCCCCCCCCTGGCTACGCCCCTGGGTGAGGATGCCTTCTGAGGGGGTTTAAAATTCCCCCCACGCCCATGTATGACTGTCTTGACTGGCCAAACATAATATCATGTGGCTCGCTTTCCCCACGTCGCTTGTATTGTTTGTATTGTGTGTGTGTTTTTCAGGCCTGAGCGTACTGTACCTGTGCCTGCTGCAATTCCTGCTCTTCCAGAACTACAACGACGTGATCGCTCTGTTCAACTGGATGGATCCCAACGTCAACATCAGCATCACCAAGTCCGTGGTGGATGGAAAGGTGGGTCAGTGCTACTACTACGTATGGTGGTGTGGTATGTGGGGGGGGGCAGCGGAGTGAGTGGAGTGTGGTGTTTCAGGAGTACGCGGTCAACTGCTCGGACCTGACCCTGCGGCGCCTGTGGGACGGCCTGGACTACTTCGCCTTCGCCCACTTCTCCGGCTGGGTCCTCAAGACCGCCCTGATCAGACACTACGGCATCTGCTGGTTCATCAGTGTCACCTGGGAGATCACTGAGGTATTCGCATATTAGCTGGGTTTTTTTGGGCCAAAAAGTTAGCATTGGCGAAAATTTTTGAGAGTTTGCTAAAACTTTTTTGGTCGTTTTAGCCAATTTGCTAAAAGAAAGTCGGTAGAAAAATTTGCTGATTAACTCTCCAATTCACCAAATTTTGTCAAAAATTCAAAGAATTTTCCTACACGTCTCCAGTTGACCGATTTTTGTCATTAAGCACTAAAAATTTCCTTGCGACTACAATAATTAACACACATCTGAAATAAATGTTTCAGGTAAAACAGTCACCGAGGCCCAGCCAAGTATTTATGTTTCTGTTCAACTTTTCAGTATCTTTGCTAAATAGGGATGGGACCGAAAAAAATTTCACCGAATACCGAATATTCGGTTTTTCTTTTTCGGCCGAATACCGAACAGTTGTCAAGCATAAGTTAGCGAATGTTTACTCAGGTTTTGAAGATGCAGAATATTAAAATACTACGCATAAATAAATATATGCTATATGATCATTTTGCAAACGTTTGCATGCAAAATGTATTGAAGAATATGTCGATACTATAGAATCGAAGAATAATACTATCATAGGCAACATGTATACACGCACAGGAAAACCAGGAAATCTGAATTTTCTGTAAAAATTTATCTGTTACAGATTTTTCAGATGTTTTTTACCCTTTCCATTCAGAGAGACATTTTACAGACTTTCAGAGGAATTTCAGGGAAATTTCAGATAAATTCTGGGGAAATTCAGCGAATTTCACCCAGAATTCAGAGACTGAATTTTATCTCAAAAAAATGTTACTGGCTTTTCAGATAAATTTCAGATACTTTTTACACGAGTTTCAGAGAAAATTCACATGTTTTTCACATCTGTAAATATCAGGTAAATTCATCTGAAATTCGTGTAAAATGTATCTGAAATTAATCTGAAAACTCAGTAACATTTTTTCAGAACAAATTCAGAGTCTCTAAATTCTGGGTGAAATTCTCTGAATTTCCGCTGAATTTATCTGAAATTTGCCTTAAATTCCTCTGAAAGTCTGTGAAATGTCTCTAAATGGAAAGGGTAAAAAACATCTGAAAAATCCGTAACCGAAAAAATTTTACAGAAAATTCAGATTCCTGGTTTTCCTGTGACGGTGTCTCGGTCTGGGGGCTGGTCCCGACGTTTCGGGGGCTTCAACAATTGACAAAAACGCAAGAATGTTCAATTTTTGCTTTAAAAATGGGAATGTTTTACAAAATTTGGATATTTTGAGCCAAGGTTTTTTTTTGCGGACCACAGTGCGGACATCCGCAATTTTTTTGAGTCGTCCGCAATTTTTTCAGCCGTCCGCAATGCGTCCGCATCCCGAAATTCCTCAAAAAAACAATTTTTCCAGTGGTCCCCCCTTGGTTTTTCCCACTCTCAGAAAAAATTTTCCAGCACGTCCACGTCCCCAATTTACACTATAATTTCAAAAATGTTACTTCGAGGGCTGTGCCTTCTAATTCATCACTACTATATATTATGTACAAGTTTATATATAACATGGCTTTTGTCTGCTGTGGTGTATATATTAATGAAGTTTCATGCTGATAATTATCATTTGTAAATGAAGGTAAAGTAAACAATTCGTCGCTTTTCGGGGTAGTCCAAACGGGAACCAACTTGGTATATATATAACCAAAAATGCCTTTTGGCCACAAAACCGTGCTTTAGTGTAAAAATTAGCTACTATATTGTATAATGTTGGCCTAAATTTAGGAAGAAATCGCATAAATTTGATGGAAATTGCCGAGATGCCTGTGATAAGCTCGGAATGCACTGTTTAAATGCAAAATCAAAAATTGAAGCCGAAGCTACCAGAACCCTGGGGGCTTGCTGGCTTACTTCTTTCGCCAAAGCCTATACACGTGTTCATCGTATATCAGTAATATGCTGTAGTTGCTGTCCTAACACACTGAACACAATTGAGATACGTCTCCAATTGAGTATTGGCCAAATTCGACATAAAAATCAAAAATTTCTCGAAATTATTTTCCTGGGGGCTTCCGCCCCCAGACCCCTGCAACTCTGTGTCTTACTCTTGCTTGTTATCATCTTTTATCAAAGCCTATGCATGTATATGCGAGCAGGGGCGTAGCCAAGGGGTGTGTATATAATTCCCCCCGCCCCGAAATTTTTTCCAACTGAAAGTGTACACAAGGGTCACCCCTTCGGTTTTTATGGTTCGGCCTGAAAAAATTTCCGATACGTCTCCCATTCACAAAATTTGGCCTAAAAATAAAAAAACTACCAATTTTTTCTGGGGGCTACCGCCCCCAGACCCCTGCAGTTTTGTTGGCGGTGGTCTTGCGTTTTTTAACCCAAATTTAAGTGTTAAAATTGCTAAAAAGTGCATTTTTACTCATTACGAAAACATCGAGAAGTCGTTCCCCCAACATTTTTTCGGGGGCTGTATTCTCAAAAATTACATGCAGGTAAAGTTATTCTAACTTTACACCCACAGGTAAGGTGAAGGTTCGTATTCTCAAACAATGACTGAAGCCACTGTGATTGCTAAGGCTACCTTTTAACATTTTAGCTGTTTGTGTAGTAAAAATAACATTTTTTGTGAATTGCGCGGTTGGTATATAATGTCAAAAATCTCTTTAAAATTATTAAATTATCTAGCTTCTGAACCATCGCCGGCCCGCCGATTTCGTAATTTTTAGTGTTCTGAGCTCCAGTTTACTTTATATGCCGCTCTGGTCAAAAAATACCATTGTTATTTATTGAAAATTGTTAATATGTGAGATTTTTGCGATATACATATATAATTGCAATTAAGCGCATTTTAAGTCATTTCAAAAATTCGAAAAGTCATGCCCGCCCCCAAAAAATTTCCTGGCTACGCCCTTGTTGTGGAGAATAAACTATGTACATAGTGCACAAATGGAAATCCTAACATAGATGCATGAATTTTGCCGACTGTCCGCAGAAAAATTTGTCCATCCGCAAAAAAATTTGGCCGTCCGCAAAGTATCCGCACTTCGGATTTTCAAAAAAAAACTCTGTTTTGAGCTATTTTTTCGCTTTTTGCTGAGGCATTTTAAAGCGATCTGCGGCGAGTTTAGAGTTTTCGGACACCGTTTTTTTAGCACCAAGGAGGGGGGCCTGTCTGTCCCGATGGGTCAAATTTGAGTGGGGGCTCCAGACTCTCAAATCTGGGTGGGGGGAGCTGCCCTCCCCCCAGACACCCATGTACATCTGTGTACACAGGGTTTGACCCTTTTCACCCCGTTAGTCCCAGGGTCTTGGGTTGCTTTAGGGGTGAAGTGGGACAGTTTTTAAACTACTTGTAAGCTTTCAGCACAGTCCATTCAAAAAGAAGGCTCAAGGGCGATAATAAGACGCCGCACAGTATGGCGTGTCAGAACCTAGTCTTGAGAGCAAAAAAAGTTTTAAGCATCCATGAAAAAATAACACAAGTATCTGCATTAGCTAATATACAGCGTTCATTTTTTGGGTACATTTCAGTTCGAAGTGTAGTGCTAATTGCAGGATTAATAAAATGAGTTCTAATTCTGAACGTTCATTGATTTGGAATTTCCTTGATTTCCTAATTATTCGGTATTCGGCCGAAAATTTAATTTTCGGTACCGAATACCGAATACCCGTTTTTCGGCCGAAAACCGAATACCGAATACCGAATTTTCGGTCCATCCCTACTAAAAACTGTCACAGATCACGACTCACGTTCGGCGAGAACATTCCGATTAGCAATGCAAACTTTTGTGTTAATTGCAAAAAGTGCGTTTTGATCCATTTTTTCACCTCAGAAATGTAGCTGCTTAGTCACTTGTGAAAAAATTCAAATTGAAGCGAATTGAAGCTAAATAACCGCTTTAAAAACGTAGCTAAAAAATTTTGGTATTGGCTAAAAAATTTTCGGACCTTTTAGCCACTTTGCTAAAACTTCCTGGCGAAAAAACCCAGCATATTAGTCTATATATTAGTACTAATACTATTTTGACTTTTTAAGTGCAGCGAAATTTTATGAAGCGCAATATCAGCTTACAATTATTAGCGGATAAACAACTATTAATTAGTTAGTGATTATGAAACCGGGACCATAGTTGCTCTGAACGCATCCTATTTGGCAGTGTTTTTTTTTCGTCAAAAATTTTGCGCCCCTTTTGGCCTTCCCCCATTTTTTTTCGTGCCTTTTTGAAAAAAGTGCGCAGGGCGGTTATATTGCTCTCTTTGCACGGGTTTTAGGTGAAAATCACTTTTATTATGGCAATGGCCGTCCTCAGTTACGATTTTGGGATTTCAAAAAATTTTTCTGAAAAAATTTTCAATTCTACATTTAAAAATTTCGGGGGGAATGGCTTTTTGATTTTTTTTGTAATGGGTTAAAATGCACTGTTTCAATATTAACATAAAACTGTGAATTTATTGAAAATGGAAGACCATGTTGCCAGAAGTTGCAGGGGTCTGGGGGCGGCAGCCCCCAGGAAAAAATGGGAAAATTTTTTTATTTTTAGTCCAAATTTGATCAATTGGAAACGTATCGAAAAGTTTTTTCGACCAGGCAATAAAAGCGAGCACCCTTGTGTAAAAATTCACTGCTTGAAAAAGTACAAAACGGGAACTGCAGTAGTTGCAGGGGTCTGGGGGCGGCAGCCCCCAGAAGCCAAGTACATATTTGATGTTTTTGACTTAAGGGGGTAGTGTCGCGAAAGCAGTTTTGCTCATAGGCTGTGAAAATAGAACTTTTTGTTTTGAAGTAGTACATTCAATGAGAAGCTAGTCCAACGCTGTATGGTATCAAATAATTACTGCCAGACATCACACTATCAATATTGACAAATATCTTGGACCAATCGTCATTAGTAAGCTAGACATCACACAATAGGGACATAAAAGTTCGAAAAATCAAGCCAGATATCAGATTGGCCAGCTTGTGAAGTACACATAATGTGTGGACGCACAATTTTTTGCGACAAATAAGAAAAAAGAAAATTGAAGGTTCGTTTTTCTTTTGATTTGAAAAAAAGCGTCTACATTTTTCAGAATTTATCATTATTGCTGTTACTATTTTACAGTTTAAGTACACCTTCACAGTTCAAACTAGTATTACTCTACAGCTGCTACAGTTATCTGCACTAAATTTTGTGTGAATAAACTACAACATATGTGCTGTTAGTCTGTGTAAAAAAACTAAACAGAAAAATTGACAAATGTGACTAAACAAGCCCAATATGCGGCAAAAGTTTCAGTAAGCGTTAAGCATTTATTTTCAAGTAAACTGACCAGAGGTCAGTTAAAACCTGTTGTGCAGCGGTATCTCGTTATACGGTAAGCCTTCCTGGGGCCGGTGCCTAAATGGCTTTTATTGGCTTCAAATAAAATATTGCATAAAATACAGCAACTCACTTAAACTTTGAATTAAATTGTTTGGTACGTAAGTAAAGTTTTAGCGTAAATATATAAACCAGGGCAGGGACACAGAAGGTTGGTACAAAATGCAATCAAAGTAACACAAATGCGCCTGCTGAGGAAGAAAAATATATATTATATTTATAATTCATGTTAACTAGTGCTTCAATAATTGAAAAAATGAATTTTTAAAAACAGCACTGTTGATTCAAAAAAAGCGACCAAAACGCGGGATCGAACCAAGGACATTTAGATCTATAGTCTAACGCTCTCCCAACTGAGCTATTCCGGCTATGATAAACGATAGAAAAACATCTTTAATAACAGTCCATCTGCAAAAAATCTGATTCTCAGTTTGAAGTTTTCGTCTAATGTTAAAGTTAACATATATATTATAAAACTTTTTTGTTGTAAAAAGTATTTTTTGAATTCTATTCGCAAGTTAAGTTTGTAAGTTCAATATCACAATTTCTGTTCAGTAATAATGATTGATCACGCAAATCCTCAAACTGTCACGACAAAATCAACGATAATGTTTTATTGGTTAACAACACATTTATTCCAAGACCTTTGAAAGCTGGTTGGCTTAGACGGTAGCCAGTTCGACTTCCAATCTGATGCCAGTGAGTTCGATTCCGTCGTTCACTTTTTTTGCGTTCCAGAATCTCTAATGGTATTACACATAAAGCAGATGTTTTCGCTGCTCATGTAATTTAACACTGAACCCATCCGAACTAACGTAGAAACCACTGCAAACCACATGTGACTCCCGCGCTGTTGGACTGAAGCACAGGTTACACAAACCAACTGACAAAGGGTGAACACAAGCTCAGTGTTATCGTCCAGAATCAAAATTAAAGACCTGTTGTGCTGTGGCACAACAGGAAAAATGAAATGTGAATAGGTTTTTTTTTCGTAATTTTGCCGAATTTGAGACATTATTGCAAACTATATGCTGCACCAATTTTGCTGAAACTTGGCAAAATAATTTGCCTTTAGATAGATTTTTAAAATATAGAAAGAACAATTTCTAACATTTTACGGAACAAGTTTTACAGTCGCGCAAAATCGACTGCTTTCGCGACACTACCCCCTTAACTCAGTTCCCCTGGAGACGGCATCTTTACACCAAATTAGGTTGGCAGGAACTGAGCTATTAACACTGTAAACACGCAGCTAGTTTCAGCAGATATATGTCATAGAATCTCCTATTCCACATTTTGATACTATCGCGGCAATCATCTAAATATCTATCGGCATTAATTGATGCTTTTAAGACACTTGCTGAGTGCGGCATGGTTCGACAATTGTTCTATGGCATTTGTTCAAATCATATGTAATCTTAATCATAACTAATCATAATAGGTTGTAAACTGTCATTGAACCAGTTGTAGCTGTATATACAGATCAAGCTTTACACGTTAAACACGTCAGAAAATTTTACAAATTTAATGGTTTCGACGCAATTTTGGAAAATTTTTCAAAATTTTCACGACGAAAATGCCATTTTCGGCACTTTTTGGCCAAATCAGCTATGACATCCTTCAGCCTCAGCCGAAAAAAAGTGCGTCACGGGACGCACATGGCCAAAAAAAAGTGCGAAATTTCGGAAAAAAGTGCGGCGTTTCGCACTTTTTGACGCAAAAAAAAAACACTGCTATTTGGTCACAGAGCGGGTCGTCTGGCTGACTTGAAACTGTTACATCCCACTATGCTGTTTGAGCTTTGAACCATGCATGATGAGGGTAGGGTCTGGGTGGGGGGGGGATCGAGAGGCCGGAGAGGTCACGAAAATTTGGGCAAAATTTCAAAAAAATGGCACTTTTTTGGGTAAATTCTTGAAAATTTTGCAAAATTCAGGGTATTTTTGATAAGTCAGGGGGGAGGGTCCCCAAGATTTAGCCGGAGAGGCTTCCTCCCAAAACTTAGACCCCGTTACATGTATATGCTTTAAATTGTACCTGTGGTGGTTTGGTATGTGTTTGTTGTTTCAGTTGTTCTTTGCGCACCTGTTGCCGAACTTCCAGGAGTGCTGGTGGGACGCCATCCTGCTGGACGTGCTGCTGTGCAACGGGCTGGGCATCTGGCTCGGCATGTACATCAACCGACTGCTCGAGATGCGAGACTTCCACTGGGAGAGCATCAAGTCAGACTCACATGCCACTACTGCTATGGGGTGGGGGGGGCAATGAACTAAGTGGTGGGGTCATTAATCAGCTTCCTAGCGTTGAAAGAAAGAGACAGCAGGAGTGTTGTGCTGTGTTTCAGAAACATCCCGACGGCCAAGGGCAAGATCACCAGGGCTGTACTGCAGTTCACGCCGGCCAGGTCAGCACGCTGTCGCATAGGATGCTCTTTGTTGCAGTCACTGCACCAGCCTGCTTAGTCGCCTTAAGGGGGTAGTGTCGCGGAAGCAGTCCATTTCGCCTGACTGTAAAACCTGTTCAGCGAAACGTTACAAATTGTTCTTTCCATATTATGAAAATCTATCTGAAGGCAAATATTTCTGCCCAGTTTCAGCAAAATTGGTGCAGCATATGGTTTGCAATGATGTCGCAAAGTCGGAAAAATGACGTTTTGAAAACCTATTCACATTCCATAATATATTCGTCACATTTAATCTGTTTGTCTAGTTTGTTTAACAGGACATATTATTATGTTGTAGTCAAGGGCGGACGGTGCGGGGGGATATAGGGGATATATCCCCCCCTTTTGCCCGGAGCAAAAGAAAATTTTTTGGAGCCGCATACAAAAATGGCCGTAAATTGATGAAATTTGGCCTCAAAGTCGAAAAATTTCCCCAATTTTTTTCTGGGGGCTGCCGCCCCCAGACCCCTGCGACTCTATGGCTTACTAATCTTTCTTATTATCTTTTGTGATCAAAGCCTATGCATGTATGCCTAACCAACTCGCTGAGGTAACTTCGCTTTGCGGTTTCATCTCGCTGGGGTTGTTAAATGTTCAAGGTTCAACATTACATTACATCATGCTGCATCCACTTGTGTAATACACTGTCTCCTACTCTGATGTGAGGTTCCCATCTTTTGTTTTAATTTCCCTGTCGAAAAATTTCTGATGCGTCCCCAATGTTGACTAAATTCGGCCTAAAAACTGAAAAAATGTTCCAGAGGGCTGCCGCCTTCACCCCCTGCAAATGTTTGGCTTTGTTTAACATATTATTAACTTTCCATATAATTAAATTTCCCCTAATTGCTGTCATTATTCAAATCGTGTTGTACCACAAATTGTTCACAGTTTTAGTCCAGTCGTTGGGTTTCTGTGGCTTATATACACAAAAAATTTCCAATACGTCTCGCAGTTGACCATATTCGGCCTAAAATTTACAAAAATTTACAATTTTTTCTGGGGGCTGCCGCCCCCAGGCCCCTGCAACTTTGTGGTTCAGTGATGTAGCATTTTTAAGGAGTTTTGTAAGTGTTAAGCTTGCTAAAATGTGCATTCCAACCCATTACGAAAAATCGAAGTCACCCCCCCCCCGGCCCCCGAAATTTTTTTCTATGTACACCACTGTCTTTTGAAAACATCATGACGCAGCAGTGCAGCACATGTAGTGACGCAGCTTAAGAATGCAGTAAAAAGGTCGAATAAGGTAAAAAATTTTATGCCGTATCCCCCCCTTTTTGAGGTCACGGTCCGCCTCTGGTTGTAGTTTATGCACACACAATTTTGTGCAAATTTCTAGAGTGGTTGCGGAGTAATACCTGTTTGAACTGTGAAACAGTGCGGAAACTGTGAAGGACTCATAGCAATAGAGATAAATTGTGAAAAATCTGGACGCGTATTTTAATTTAAAAGAAAAAGTACCTTCATTTTTCTTTTTTCTCAATTGTGGCAAAAAATTGTGCGTCGACACGTTATGCGTACTTCGCGAGCTGACCAATCTGATATCTAGCTTTTTTTGTTGATCTTTTATGTCCCCGTTGTGTGATGTCTGGCTTATAAATGGCGATTGGTCCAAGATGTTTGTCGATATTGGTAGTCTGGTGTCTGGCAGTAATTATTTGACACCACACCATACAACGTTGGACTAGCTTCTCAGAGAACGTACCATTTCAAAGCAAAAAGCTTTTTTTTTGCAACCTGAGAGCGAACTGCTTTGGCGACACTACCACCTTAACTGTAGACATAGTTATGTGTATATAGCTGACATAACTTTAGCAAATGAATCTATTGTCCGAAAGAGTGGCGGTTCAGGTGGCATGATAGCCTTTGTTGAGTGAGTGGACAGGGTTTTTTGGTCTGAAAAGTTTAGGCCACTTGGCCTCAGGTCCAAGATTTTTTAGGCCAATTGACAAAAAGCTTAGGCCAACTCATTTTTGCAAAAATTATGTACAAATGAGCATAGTATATTGTACACTGGTGTTGCTAGAAACAAATTTTGGAGGTAATCGACTTTTACCAGTGTTCAAATGCATTTAACAGCAATTTTAACACAAAAAACGACACATTAGCAAAATTCGTTCAAAAGTAATGCTATTTTTGTTACTAGAGCGACATCTAAAATTTGTTTGGAGCTCAAACCACCAAAAATACAGCTGGCATATTTGCGAGGATCCAGATGATTTTTTATATTACGTACGGACCCAAAATTCACAAAAATGACATTAATTGTTCTACCATAAAACAGCTACAAACTATACATTACAGTGGCGTACCCAGAAAACAATTTCGGGGAGAATTGACTTTTCTATTTTTGTAGTGGGTTAAAACGCACGTCTTTTTAGCAATTTTAACACAACTTACAAACTTTAGATATTAGATTACTAAAGCGCACAGTTGCAGGGGTTGCCACAGTCCCCAGAAAAAATTTGCGATTTTTCCAATTTTTAGCTCAATTTGGCCAACTGGAGACGTGTCAGAAATTTTTTCGGACACAAATTGAAACAAAGGATGGAAATGTCACATCAGACAGTCTATTACACAAGTAAACGTAGCATATTATACCCGTGTGTGTAGTCATGCAAATGCAGCATAACGTACTTGTGTATACATGTATAGGCTTTGATGAAATATAATAACAAGACATAGTAAGCCACCGAGCCGTAGGGTGTGCGGGCAGCAGCCCCCAGAAAACATGGTATAATTTTTTTATTTTTAGGCCAAAATTGGTCAATTAAAGTCGTATTGGAAATTTTTTGTGCATACGCAGCTGACAAGGTTTAGTTTGGCCAGCTGTCCACGGTTTTTTTTTGCTCAAATTTGTGCTCATTTGAGCATTGGAACATAAAAATGAGCATTAAAAAATAAAAATGAGCATCGAATGAGCATTGTTGCTATTGCCCAAAGACGTCACCAGGATAAAAAATTGAGATTCTGAAAAATTTCCCCGAGTCATGTTACACAAGTGTCGCGCCCCTTTAGTTTTTCCGGTGGGTCGAAACTTTTTCCGGGATGTCCCAGATTGATCCAAATAAGATCTTAAAATTGTTTCTCTATTTATGTTGCCAAGTAGGGAAGTTCATGACCATCACTTTATTTTTCATAGATTTTTGTCTCAGCTTATGTATCCAGTAGTCAGTATATCAGGCTAAGGGCGCAGCCACGTGAGGAATCCCCCGGTTGGATCCGCGAAACAAAAAAATTTTCACAGTGCTCGAAGTTGCGCACAAAAATGCTGATTATTAAGCAAAAATGGCTTTTTCCTGCATGTTTCAAAGGTCTGTTTTCTTAAAAATTCGGCATGTTTTATTGGGGGCTGCCGCCCCTTTGCAAACTTGCTATATTTTCAAAAAAATTGTCCTAGGTACGATTTATTTTTTCTCAAAATTCTGATTACGTACGACCTGGATACAGGACGTATCAAGGGCGTACCGCCCCTCCTTTTGGTCAACTCATAAGAAAATCAGGGTTGGCGCGACAGCGCCCAACCCTAGAATAGGAGAAAAACCACCCAATGCGGATTTTTTAAATTTAATTTTTTAATAACTTAAAATATATGCGAGCGAATGACTTTTAATTTGGTGTGTGTATCCGCCTAGTGGAAGGTTATATGCCTGCAAAATTTCGGAGAGATTGGTATAGTCTAGCTTGAGATATGAAAAGTTGTCTTTTGCAAACTTCTTTCTTCTTCTTCTTTTTTCTGTTCCTGGGCCATCGTGGGGGTCCAATGTGGCTGGGACGGCTAGAGCCGGCCCACATCCCGGAGGAAGGCCAGAACCCTTGGGGGACCCTTGGACAGAATGTCAAGCCTTGGCCTGGTTCCTAGGTGGCGTCGCCGGGGTTTTCTGTGGGATGGGCAGTGCAGAAGTAGGTGGGCTAAGTCCTCTTCCGCGTGCCCACAGTCCGGGCAAGCTGGGGTCTGAGACAGCCCCATGCGGAATTTTTGGGTTGCGAGGATCAGAGAATGTCCCTTACACCGCAATTGGGATAGGATAACTCTGTCCCTCCGTTTCAGGTTAGCTTCCAGGGCTGGATCGACGGGGACATGTCCGTCAAAGATATTTTCAGTGTCATATTGGGCCCACAGTCTGCGGCACTCTTCCCTTATGTGTCGTTTGATGGCAGCCTTGGCGGACAGCATGTCAATGCCAATATTGGTTTGGTCTAGGGAGGCAGCAGATTTCGCAGCCTGGTCGCCAGCCTCGTTTCCTCCGATACCGGCATTACCTGGTCCCTGGAAGCACCTTGCCGCGGTTGGCCGGCAGAACCCACTCCCCCCTGGTCTTTCCGGTGGTGGTGGCAACAAATGGCTTCCCCTCACCTGGCTCCCACTGGCGGGGGCCAAGATGCCCGATCAAAAGGGACCCCAACCAGAACTGTCAAGCCTATGCCTAACCCTTTGCAAACTTGACACTTTCCCTCTTTTTTTTCAACAGCTCTACCGGACCGGACGCTTGTAGGGTTGTCATGATTATATGTTTTTCACATTTAGTTTGACCAAACTTAGAAAGTAACGGGCCACTTTTTTCAATTTCGTCCCCGTTCGGTCTCTGGTGGGAGGGGGGAAACCCCTTTTTTGGGGTCCGAAAAAAATCAAAGTCCGAAAAATTTCTAGCCAACTTTTGAGAAGTCACGCAAGTGAGGTAGCCTCCATCTCTTGCATACAGGGTAGTGTAGTGGTGCTATAGTGCATCTGCTATTTTGGAGTCGATCGTGTAACTGTACCGCTGGGGAGGGGGCTCGGAAGTTAATTCACGTGTATTAAGGGGGTAGGCTACCTATGGGCAGTACAGCCAAGACGGTTACAGATAGAGGTCTGTCGTTTTGTATGCGAATATATATAAACCCATATACTGCGCATTGCAGAGCGCTATTAGTTTTGCAGTCAGATTTTCCTGATAGCCAGAACTGGTGCACCCCCCTCCGGCACCCTGCCAGCATGGTTTTTCGTGACTTTGTCAATGTATAACGCTTTAATGGCTAATCATTCGTGCTGTATTGTTATGATGACGCAATAAATACGTGCAAGGGTGTCAGTTGATGTTGTTTGGTCAGCGTCGCGTATGGTGTTTCACTTTGGCACCCCAGGCAAATTGGCAGAAGTCTCAGGTCGCATCAAAAAGTGACCACCTATGGTACTTTTGGGGTGGAAAATTTTTCGATGTTTTTCTTGAAATCTCGCTTCTAGGAGTTATTTGGGCCCCTGAACACGAATCTTGGGTTAGTTTTTGCCTATCACCCCCCTGGACCCGCCTATACGGCCCCCTCAGGGGACCCCCCCGAAATTGAGATTTTGATGTTTCTAGGGGTAGTTTGGACCCCTGAACACGAATCCGAGGTTAGTTTTTACCTAGGACCCCCCTGGACCCCCCTATAACCCCCTCAGGGTACCCCCCCCCCCTAGTGGGTCCTCAGGGGTCAAATTTTCGAAATTGAGATTTTGATGTCTCTAGGGGTAATTTGGTCCCCTGAACACGAATCCGAGGTACATTTTTACCTAGGACCCCCCTGGACCCTCCTACGACCTGACCTGACCCTAAGTCCTGAGTGCTAGTAAGCGTGAAAAATTTTTTCCTAATTATTCGCGCGAATAGGGTGCAGAAAGCACTAACGTGTCGGGCGACTGCTATTCTGACGCAACTCTTGTCCGCTTCATTTAGCAAGCTGAGTTTCCCTATTCGGCTGCAAAACTTGTCCCGGGTGTTTGACAAGCTTATTAGCATTTTTCCGCTATAAGATCAGCCAACTTTCCTATTCTACTGACACTGCTGCCCTTGGTGAAAGGCCATTTTTATAATAATATCAACAAGGGTCCCCTCTTCGATTTTGGCTCGCCGGAAATTCCGATACGTCTCCAATTGACCAAACTTGGTCCAAAAATCAAAATTTTCTCTAATCTTTTTCTGGGGGCTGCCGCCCCCAAACCCGTGCAACTCTGTGGCTTCCTATTCCGTATTGTTATCTTTCGTCGAAGCCTATGCATGTATATATACACGAGTACATTATGCTACATTTGCATGTCTACACGTACACAGTACACGAGTATATTATGCTACATTTATATACTTGTGTAATACACTGTCTGATGGACGTTACCATCTTTTGTTTTAATTTTTGTCGGATAAAATTTCTAATACGTCTCTAGTTGACCACATTCGGTCCAATTATTTAAAAAATCGTCAATTTTTTCTGGGGGCTGCCGCCCCCAGACCCCTGGAGCGTTGTGGTTTAATAATCTTGCGTTTGTAAAGCGTTTTATAAGTGTTAAAATTGCCAAAAAGGGCAATTTGATCCAATGCCAAAAATCGAAAAGTCATTCCCCTCCGACATTTTTTTCTGGGTACGCCACTGAGCACTCGCCCCACAGAATTCCTCAGTTCTACATTGTGTTGTCTTTACTAAATATATACTTCGACTTGTAACGGTTACATACCTGTCATTTTAGCAATGCAACAGTGCAAAAAAACGTTAAAATTTTTTGAGCATTCGAACTTAAAAATGAGCATCGAAATTTAAAAATGAGCACAAATTGAGCATTGGCCGTTTTGAAAAAAAACCCTGAGCTGTACTGAATGTAGGCCATGGCCTTAGCGAAAGCCAGGAGTGTTTTGTGCTGTGTTGTGTTGCAGCTGGACGCACGTTCGTTGGCTGGACCCCAGCTGCACCTACATGCGCGTCCTCGCCGTCTGGAAGTTCATTGTGGTCTGGCTCGTGAGTACTACATAACTCGTACTTGTCTTGCATCACACTTTCCCTCCATCTCTATGTACTTTTCACTTGGGTGGCCAAGAGTTGACAAGTGACAACCTATTATTTTGGGTTTCTGCTTTGATTGATTTCTGGTTTATATTTTGCAATATGCTTGTCTGGTGTTGGTCTTGGATTAGTAGTTTGTCTAGCGAGAACTTATAAATATTTTGTTGGCGTTCTTGCTGCAGTCTAAGTTTAGTACGTGACCGGATTTAATTCATTAGCCATTTAATAGTCATTGCGACTTTCTTACCATTTCCTAGTTTTATTTCCCGGTAGGTCTGGGTGAGTCAGCAACAACCTTTTAATCCAAGAGTCCCCTGCTTGAGCATATAATTTGTTGTTCTGTTGATCCCTGATTTCAAGCAAATCTCCAATAATCCTTTGGCACATTTGGCATCGTATTAGTGTTTGCAGCAAAGGTGTCCCAGAATATAATATTATTCTAGAGCTAGCCCATTTGGCTGAATACGAATAAAGCAAGAAATTCTGGTATGTGGGAATGTGAAAGGACGGGTGAGAATATGGTGAATTTGGTGCGTGTAGTTGTGAGCCGTGTGGCCGTGTTTCAGATTGGAGAACTGAACACCTTCTTCCTCAAGCACATTTTCAACATCGAGACTGAGCACCCGGTCAACGCCTGTCGCATTTTCCTGGTCGGCGCCATTGCTGCGCCCTCCATCAGGTAGTCTGCCCCACTGTCCTGTCCCGCTCCCCCCACCCCTCTGGACAACAACAGTGCTGTACAGTGTTTGTGTTTCAGGCAGTACTACACCTACGTCACCGATCCCTGCTGCTACCGCGTCGGGACACAGTGCTGGGTCTACTGGTCAGTTCTCCTCGTCTGTGTGTGTGTGTGTGTGTGTGTGTGTCTGGCTGTGTGCGTGTGTGTGTGTGCGTGTGATGAGTAGTTGTGTGTGGTGTTTCAGCGCCATCACCTTCACCGAGGCCATCATCTGTCTGAAGTTTGGTCGGGCCCTGTTCGCCACCACCCAGCTCAGGCTGATTTTCGCCTGGCTTTTCCTCCTGGTGCGTCCCGCCGGTCTATTGCATTTCACTTTAGTTTTGTCACTCTGGTTGCTCTAATGACAGTCAACATCCGGATCAGACTTAACGACTAATGCCAAGGGAACCTGACTGTTTGGGTATATTATATATATATATATATATATATATATATATATATATATATATATATATATATAAAATATATATATATATATATATATATATATATATATATATATATATATATATATATATATATACACACACACACACACACACACACACACACACACACACACACACACACACACACACACACACACACACACACACACACACACACACACACACACACACACACACACACACACACACACACACACACACACACACACACACACACACACACACACACACACACACACACACACACACACAAAAACCTATTCTAGGGTTGGGCGCTATCGCGCCAACCCTGATATATATATATATATATATATATATATATCTATATATATATTTGTTGTTTCAGTTGCTGGGCAGTGCTGTCGTTGTGTATTTATCTCACCTTGTTGCTAAAAGATCACCGGTAAATCAGTCATTTGTATTCTCTACTATATTCTGACAGAAAATGGATGCGCCATTTACTTATTTTAGTGGCATGACTTCTGCGATTATTTGCTGTACTCTTGATAGTCAAAATCTATTCTTTTCATAACGAAATCACATGTTTCATTTACTCAAAGTGGCAAAACTATTTTTGGTTAGAGTTTACAGTTCCCATCTGTCTTGTTCACTTTCAAAAATTCACTAATTTTTCTCAGTTGTAATTATTTTGAGCTTCATTTCGTTACAATCTAGCGTCATATAAATGTTTTGTAAAGTTTGCCAAGTCTAGATAAGGGGTTTCTGGACAGATAATCTCTCGGATTCAATGTTATAGCAAGTGAATGTTCAGTTGTGACAACAGGCCTTGCTCTTGTTAGTGCAGTGGTGACTTGTCCGGAATAGGGGGCCATGTGAATCATACATGTAACGGGATCAAACTTTTGGTGGGCGGACCTCCGACCAAATTTTGGGGACCCGCCCCCACTAATTGACCAAACTCTGCCATTTTTACGGAATTTTGCCCAATTCTTGCCCCATTTTGGACCCTCCCCCCGGGCCTCTCGATTTCAGGGGGGGGAGAGGGAGTACACCTCTACATGTCTGATGTGCTCTGTGCTTTGTTTTAGATGACGGAGGCAGTGAAAGTGAACGGGGAACTGCAGCACCGCTACGTGGACTCCAGTGCGGACAACCTGAGCACCCTGCCAGACAACACCGAGCTCAGACACCGCAGGCCCCCCCAGCTCACCCCCACTCACCCCTCGCCCCCCCTCAGACGCAGGGCCGACTCTGCTGAGCTCACACACAAAATTTCACGCATGTCCTTGGACTGAGGAACTCACTCCTCCCTACCACGCCATAGCACACAGTCGTGTTGTGTGAATGAGAATGATTGACAGTCCTATTATACAAAGCCGTGTCTGGTCCAGTGGCCCCCACACTCCTCCCTACCACTTACCACCATGACAGCTCTTAGTCCGAAACCCGGGTCATACTTTGTCCTTGGCCCTATCGTTTTGTCCCTATGTGATTTCAGAAAAACTGCATAGCCAAATATGACAATGTTTGTGCATGACGATAAGTTGAGGCCACCGTTACTTGTACACCGTATTATTAGCGCAAACGCATTTGTCAATTTTTCACAACAGTTGACCGAAATTTGTCCCTGTCCCTGTGTCCTCATGAACAATTAGTATGAACCGGGGTTTCTGCTGTTTGCAGCTGTCCTCTGCTGGGCCAATCAGGGGCGGATGTAGGCTAAGATTTCGGGAGGGACGCTGTTTTTTAATTTTGATAAAATTTTTTCAACACGAGAAAAATTGTGGCCTTGATAAAGTAGCCAAGCTGAAGCGTTGCGTACAATTATTGCAAAGTGGAACACCGTCTATCCGCCTCCGAAGCTAATGCAATGATTTGTTAGTGTTGTGTTGCTGGCGTAGATAATATATTATTTGAGTAGTGCTCGCATTCCCCCACCAGCCCTAATTTCTGTTACATTTAACCAAACTTCATAATTTTGGTATAAGTCGACTCCCCCTTGACCTCAGGACTTCAAAAATACGCTTTTTTTAAAAAGTTTAAAATTAAAATTTTTTTACTTTTTTTCAAAGTTTTTTCCTGGAACGCTAATATTTGCTTTCTGGAATGCCGAAATAATCCTAATACATCAAAATAGGCGCGTGTTTACAGTGTAAGCAAATATTATATAATAGTGGGTATAATGTAGTGGGTATAATGTGCATATAGCGCGAATCAGAAATTTTCTCACGCTAGCAAAGTCCGGGATAATGACTTAAGGTGGTAGTAACGTTTTCGACAGTTTTGCAGGAGTAACACTTGACAATTTACGATTAATTTTCAATCAATAATTTATAGTACGCATATTAAATTTATAGTACGCATTTAGGAAACTATAATTTATTATGAGATAAATGCTTGCTAAAATAGCTTGAAACAATCATTTTTAATTTTCACAGAAAATATTTTTCAGCCAGTTACGACAATTTTTCGTAAATTTTTTGTTTAGCTAAGCCAAAGTAATAGCTAGTCAAAACGGCCGTTTATTGAAAAAAGAAAAAATTGACACACGGGCATGTCAAAAACCTTTAATTTAGATGCCAAAACTTATCCTTCCGCTTTTCACTTTTTGAGATTACGTCACATTTAAGTAACATTTCTTTTTGAACTAAAGCACATTATACAAAAGTCCGCAAAACTATACAACTACCAGAAGGATTTTGTTCAAAATTTGGGATAAATTGGCACACATATGTGTCTACTTTATACTAAAATTTCAAAAATTTTGTTTGCTTAAATTTAGCGTTACAGCAATTTCATTCACAGAAATCCGTAAAACTGTACTTCCGTGGACTAAATCTCAAGTCTCGATGTTGCAATCTTTTTATGCGTTATTTTACTTGTTTTTTAGACAATTTCTGATGTGTCAATTTTTTTATTCGTATTTAGCCTATTTCGTGAAAAAATTAGATTAAAAAAATCGTATTTTTTTCAAAATTCGAAAAAATTTAAAATTAAAGGTCCGTAACTTCTTTTCTGCAACATATAAATGCACCAAACTTAGCATTAAAATTCACCCTGTTATTGGCTTTGTTGGTGTAAAGAATGAAATTAGTTGGAGTTACACTGTCAATTTTACAAGCAAAACAAGAAACATGTAAAAATTCACGAAATTTGACTACTTTGACAGTGTCTTCTGACTAGCTTGTTACAGATTTAAGCTAGATAATGTGCATAAGTGTAGTTTCAGTCAAGTTCTTTAACGTGAAAAAGACCGCTATTAAATTCATTGAGGCAATCAAAAGTTATAGCACGTTATAAAAACTGTCGAAAACGTAACTACCACCTTAAACAATAAACAGAATCCCGGGATTAGTTTAAAGTCACTTAATTATGTACCTAAGTAATTAGTTTAAAGTGTTAGTCTCGTAATGAGTTAATTAGTTAATTTGTTGAGTTTGTCGGAGTTGTCATGACAAGCAATCCTCTGTTGAGTTTTTAGAAGAACTTTTACAATTTTCAATATCAAAAAAATTAGAAATGTAAAACTTTTCAAACTTTTTCAATGGCGCGATTTTGATGTTTTAGGATTATTTGGGCATTACGGAAAGGAAATATAAGCGTTCCAGGAAAAATTTGGAGGCCAAGGGGGAGTCGATTGGTACCATAATTATGAAATTTGGTTAAGTATAACAGAAATTAGGGCTGGTGGGGGACTAAGAAAAAAGACCCGTGCTTCCTCCTACCTCCTCCACCTACAATAGCAAAGTGCATAATATTCAGTGGGTGGTTGGCAACACAGTAATATTCGCGTTGTATTGATTGACCTGTGCTAAATCAGTGGGAGGGGTGTTGTTGTTGTTGGCTTCCATTTGTGCAAACAGTATGTCTCCATTATAATTATTATTCCACTAAGCACTATTGTAGTTGTGTATGACATATGCACGGCTGTGCGCGTGGAACCCACTGCAATTGCGGCATTGCCTCCAATAGCCACATTGTCCGAACCCTCGGGATATTTAGTGACTTGTATTGATTTAGTGCATGTTTTGTGGTGTTAGATCGGGGAGGGGGAGTGTATGTTGCTTGTTATTTTGCATGACCTGTCAGACTGTATTGTGGTGGTGTGCTTGCCTGGATGACCGTGTCCCCGCAGGTGGCTGGCTCAGTTGCCAGATGCAAAGTACTTAGTGCCTCCTGCTACCAAAATAGCTCTGGGAATATATATGCCCTCAACACTGTCCTGGGCCCGATTTATCCAAGCGAAATGTTCGTCGTTGAAAATTTTTTCCATGACGAGCTTTGGTCTTTTAGAACATGTTCTGAAAGACCAAAGCTCGTCATCGAAAAAATTTTAACGCCAAACATTTTCGATGACAAACATTTCTCTTTGATAAATCGGGCCCTGAACCCTGAGAAATGTCTGTGGTGATTTGTGAGCCACTTAAGGCCTATTCACACGGGGGCGCATGAGCGGGCGCATTGCAGGGCGTACGCCATGGCGCATGAGCGAGCGCATTCTATTTTCACACTGCCTGCTGCATTATTTCACACAATGCAGTATGCGAGTGTGCCTGTGCGCCCGCTCATGCGTCCTCTCGTGCGCCATCCAATGTGCCATGGCGTACGCCATGGAGCAAAATGCGCCCTCGTGTGAATAGGCCTTTATGGCACATACATAGCTGATAGCTGGCTTGTATACAGGGGCGTAGCCAGGGGGGGGGGAATGGGGGGAATTCCCCCAACCCCCGAAATTTTTTCCGACTGAAATTTTACACAAGGGTCCCCCTTTGGTTTTTTTGGCCCCGCCGGAAAAAATTTCCGAAAGGTCTCCAACTGACCAAATTTGGCCTAAAAAGCAAAAATTTCCCTAATTTTTTTTATGGGGGCTGCCGCCCCCAGACCCCTGCAACTTTGTGGATCAACCTTTCTTGCTTTTGAGTTTCGTTAAAGCGTGTGCATGTGTGTATTGGTGCGTTGTGCACTAACTAACGTTGTGCGTTATTTATTCGCTTAATACACTATTAATGCATTGTTTTAGCTGTTTTATCGCAGCAAAAACGACATTTTTAGTTAATTTGCGGCTCGTAGTGTCAAAAATCTTCTTAAAGTGGTCAAATTTGCTAACTTCCGGACCCTTGTCGGCTCAGCGCTTTCGTAATTTTCGTTGTTTTAAGCTAGAATTTTACTTTCGATGCGGCGCTGGTCAAAAATTAGCGTTGTTTTTGAAGGAAATATGCTAATATGTGTCGTTTTTTGCGTGAAAATTGCCACTAAGTGCATTTTAGCACATTTGAAAAAAGTCGAAAAGTCATTCCCCCCCCCCCCCGAAATTTTTTCCTGGCTACGCCACTGCTTGTATATATTGTGTACTGGTTAGATGTGATATTTTTGGGAGTCACTTTGTTTTTGTTGTTGTCTGCTGTACATATATATTGTTGAATGTTGTGTGCAGATGAGATTCAGCTAATAAATCTATTCGTATCTAGTTGTGGCTGTTTGCTAGCGTTGTATTAAGGTGGTAGTGTCGCCAAAGCAGTTTTGCTCATAGGCTGCAAAATGAGAACATTTTGTTTTGAAATTGTACGTTCATTGAGAAACAAGTGAAATGCCATATGGTGTCAAATAAATACTGCCAGACACTAGACTACCAGTATCTGCCAATATTTTTAACCAATCACCATTGTGAGCCAGACATCACACAATAGAGACATAAAAGTTCAAAAAAATCAAGCCAGATAGCAGATTGGCCAGCTTGTGAAGTACATGTAATGTTTTGACGCACAATTTTTTGCCACAAATAAGAAAAATAAAAAATGAAGGTTCGTTTTTCTTTTGATTTCAAAATAAGTGTCTAAATTTTTTACAATTTATCATTATTGCTGTGAGTACTTCACAGTTTACGCACACTTACACAGTTCAAATAGGCATTACTCCACAACCACTCAAGCAATTTGCACTAAATTTTGTGTGCATAAACTACAGCATATGTGCTTTTACTTTGTGTAAAGAATCTAAACAAAAAGTTTTTTTAATTGTGACGAAATTATCGAATGTGAATAGGTTTTCAAATTTTCATTTTTCCGACTTTGCGACTTCACTCCTAACTGTATGCTGCATCAATTTTTCTAAAACTTGGCAAAAATATTTGCCTTGTAACATATTTTTAGAATATATCAAGAACAGTGACCTATCTTTCAGTGAAAAAGTTTTATAGTCGCGCAAAATCGACTGCTTTCTCGACACTACCACCTTAACCGTACCTCAGTGATGCCCGGGGGTGCTGAAATAGTAGTAGCCTCAGCATGACGATGGCATGAAGCTACCGTTTAACTATTGTCATTTAAGGGGGTAATTGCGTTTTTAGGTGTTTTTTTGAAAAGCCATAGCTCAGCGTTTACAAATTCTAATCACAAGCGGTCTTTTGCATTAGGTAGAACAATATATTTCCTAAATGTATGCCGTGCCTTGAAATTTAACCTTTGATTTTCTTTCCAGTATAAGCGACTAAGGAAAGGTCCTTTCTAAAGTATTAAAAAATTTTACAAAAAGTTTGCGCCACAGCTCTGAATCATACGATTACCTGTTGGGGCTGAAAGTTGGTAAGGTTTTTGACATGTTTAAAATCCCCAGGCATGTCCCCCACTTTTTTTAATAACTAGTCAATTTACTGAGAAAATAGCTGAAAAGCAAAAGCACCGAAAATTTAAGATATTTTCTTGTAATTAAAACCCTCTAAAAATGTCCACAGGTGAAATTTCAAAAAAGTGAGAGACATGCCTGGGGATTTTGACCTTTACAGTACTGTCCCAAAAATTTATGCTCAGGCGTCACTTATAACTTGAGTACTGGTGGCGCAAAGTTTACATAGAAATCACAAAAACCTCGAAAACGCAACTACCACCTTAAGTTGAAGTAAAGCTCAAGTGGTAATGAAAGTAAGCCGAAAATTAATAACAAAGGGTCTATCTTTTAACGGGGTAGTGAGTGGCCGGTGTGTAGGCTAGACGTCAATACTCAATACCTACCTATGGTGTGTGCAACCAAATTTGTGTTATTGTTGTTCCTTCCTCCGTAACCGTATCACTGACAATTAAGGCCAGAATGTGTTTCACAAATGATGGTGAACTAAAGTGTCTAGTAAAGCCAGTTTGCGCTGCTTGAAAAACTGTTGGTTGCTACAGTAATATTAAATTAAAACAGACATCCGAACGACACGGTTGGCCTGAGCTGGAATGTGGACTGGCAAGGGCGGCTGTGTGGTTTACTTCAGTCGCAGTGCACGCACAACATGTCTCACACTGTTTTCTCATTGCAATTCCAGCCAAACTTAGTGCTACAGTTAGAGGCATCGGACATTTTATTGATTGTCGTCCCAAATTTAGGGGTTTTTGCATGTGCTCTTTGTGGGATTCGGATATCGAACTTTCCTTGTAATATTTACTCATACACGGACTAAACTCGGACGAAAAATAGATTGCCACTTTAGGGCAAAATATTTATACCATTTTCCTGAAAGTTTAAGTTAAATACCTAAGGCCAAGGCTTCAATTTAGGTTAAAGTTACAGTTAAAGTAAGGCTCAACCGTTAATTTAAGTTGAAGTAAGCCCAAAATCAATGACTTTTATACAACTTTTTTTAAAATAACTTTAATAGTAAAGTAAGGGTGTTTTAATGTAGGCTAAGTAAAGTTACAGTTAAAGAAGACCCTTAACTCTGTTGTAGTTAAAGTTAAAGTATGACCCCTTACTTTTTTACGCGGCCCCCTCAGGGGCCGCGTATATATTACTATATTCAGATTCTCAGATTTCTATGTAATTTCGGGTAGGTCGATTTTCCTACGTTAATTTACACTGTTAGGACAGGTAGGTCGCTTTTACTGTGATTGAGCAATTGCTGTTTCGGAAGATATAAAGCTGAAATCAAAACAGTTTGCCCGGGGTGATTCTAACCACCAACAGTACATAATTATAGTGTCTCACTCTTTATAGAAGAAGAGTGAGACACTCTCCTTTCTGCCTGTCTTATAGCGCAGGCAGATGCGCTCGTCATTTCCAGCCCACATGTTGCCGTTTTATGCAACATGTGGGTAGCCAATCAGAAGCGACCTTCGCTTCTGATTGGCTGGACGCCTGTGCACGTGCTCCAATCAGCACGCAGGCGGCCTCACGTGCTATTGCCTGAAATTTGTCAAAAACACATTTAGGTAACAGTTAACATCATATTCAGCACATACTAGCAATAATCGCTAAAAACGGTGATAAAATTGTCCGCAAAATATAACTTTGGGCAAAAAAAAGAAAAAACCCCCAACCCGACCGATCATGGCAAAATGTAACAATGAAATGGCTGTAATGGCGGCCAGTGTGCTGATTGGAGCACGTGAGGCCACCTGCGTGCTAATTGGAGCACGTGCACAGGCGTCCAGCCAATCAGAAGCGATTGTCGCTTCTGATTGGCTACCCACATGTTGCATAAAACGGCAACATGTGGGCTGCAAATGACGAGCGCATCTGCCTGCGCTATAACACAGGCAGGCTGGAGAGTGTCTCACTCTTCTTCTATGAAGAGTGAGACACTATTATGTACTCTTGGAACCACCTACCTTCTGATTTGAAATCAGATGCTCAGCAAAGACAAGACGCTCTACCATCTGAGCCAACCGGCTTGAGTTGGTGTAGTCCAAAAATATTGTAATTGCAATATTGAATAAATAATTGTAATATTGAAGCAGAGACTTTCTTACGTAAGGCTTACGTAGTATTACTCCAACAATCGAGTACATCTTTCTTGATTGCAAACTTCGATGAAACATTGTTCCATGCAGTTTACCTGCTGCCAGTCCGGTATGATATACTGACTGATTGGTATAATTGCCAATTCTTCCCAGTCTAACCACGTGGATCGTTGGTCGAGCGGATTTATTCTCGCTCACGGTGGAATAGATCTCGGGTTCGATTCTGGATTGAGAAAACTTTTCGTATTTTTTAAAAATCATATTTTCCCTCTGTGTGACTTAGAGCCATATTAAAATTGAATTGTAAAATACAGTATTAAGTACGATAATATTTTTCGCTACTCAGGAGCCGATCTGTGACGGCAGTGATATTACACTTCCTATTGTTGAAAAGTTACGGCAGGGTCTCAATATTGGCGCTCCGGCGTCATAAAATAGAATTTTTCACTGAGCAAAGTTAACACAGTTCACCAGTAAAACTGAGATTTGAAAATACATGTAACCACTTCTCACTCAGCAGAAGAGCTTGTTA
>JASANF010001496.1:0-21144 GCA_030248245.1 Trissonchulus sp. WLG1_4 | reverse complement strand
TAAAATTAACTTTTGTATTTGTTATTTGCAGATTTTTATTTTAGTATACTTTGGACTAATATTGCCTGTAAACATAATATGTATTTTAATTGATTTCTGTTCTTTTTAGGTATTGTATACGTTGAAGTGTCTTTAATAACCTGTTTTAATAATCAATTTTTTAACTTTTGAGTTTTTAAATTTAATCCGCTAATCTGGTGTATTATATCTGGAGTATTATACTGATTTTCAGCATCTATTAAACCCCAATGCACTGAAAAAATGCAGCTGAGTCAACCAACAGTGCCCAGTAGTTTCGGGGATAGGGCCGCTGCCAGTAAATCCACGCCTATAAAGCCCGATAGCTTTCAAAAGTTGCCGGACGAAAAAACTTGCTGTAGGTTCATTTTTTGTGACAATTTCGTTGACCAAAACATTACTTAGGGTGTAGCAGAGTTTTATGGAGTTCATTGGTTCACTCCAGCCAAAAAATTGTGGTCTGGTTTGTACTTGTCCGCAGGATTGTGCGTTAGTCCGTTACGAAATTTTGTACCAATTGCTGCTTAAAAGAGATTAGCTGGAATATAAAATATAATTATCTACAAAAAGAGTGGTTGCACGGTCTACAAGTTTTTTGCACTCGAAACAAAATTAGTGCAGTAATACGATTACTTTGGAAACGTTCTAGCAGTTGAATGAGTTGTCATTTTTTGACACAGTGTAGTTTTTATTTCAAGCTTCAAAGTCGACTATTAATTAAATTTGCAATTACTGTTGAGTGTAGGCCTATTTAAGCAGCGCCTACCAAGCCATTGGTTGGTGAAACGAGTGAACCCGAAAAACTTCGCGGGAAAGATAAAAGACGTCTGAAAAAATTGGCTAAACTGCGAAAGAAAAGAATTGATCCCTCGGTAAGAAGAAATCTTGTTTATGAAATTGAAATCAACTACGTTTTTTAGCCACCATTACTTTTTTTGTAGATATATTTTATGAGTAGTTTTCGGTTTAGCTTCCTTAGAAAGAAAGTAGTTTAAAATAATATAATAAATTACTTCATTTCGAATATCATTTCAATTGTAAAACTTTTAACCGAATTATGATTTCAGTTGTAGTCACTTTCCTATTTTGTCACTTAAATCACGAAGTAAAGTAAGTAAAGTAAATAGTTAATCAATAAAATATTATTAACAATGTATATTAATTTGGAATCAGGTTCGTTAATTTTAGTTTTCGTCTCTTAAATTAAGTCACTGTCAAAGACAGCTTTGTCTTCTCAGAAGAAATTTATGCTTTTAGGTTTTTTAGGTAAATAAGATCATCAAACGAAAATCATTGGAAGAGCGATTGAATGATGTTTTCTTAAAAGATAAAAGTCCACTTCATAAGCTTAAAGTAAGCGCCATAATGTTACAAAAAAAGTAATTTAGATTAATGAGTCTTTGTCTAACTGATATGTCGATTTTCGTTGGTGTGAACTTTTACTAAAGTTAGTATATGTTTATTCTAAGTGATAGCATAGACAGCATTGGTGTTTTAAAGAGTTTGTAGATGCTATTTGTTTTGTGTAATATTTAATAATATTTATACGAATTGTTGTTCTGCTGAGAGAATTTAAATGTTGGGGTATTGGGGGGGGCGGCTCCCCACTAAGTTTTTGAGCTATCGACGGGAGGGTGACAAAAATAAAGGAGGCCCCCCCCCCAAAAAAAAAAATATAAAACCAATTACAAGGTGGTGATTTCAGGTGGCCTTGGTTCGATCCCACCCACCGTCGGAAAAATTTGAAGCTGATTTTGCCACCACCTATGAGCTGTATCAGAAATATCAGATTTCCATTCACCACGATCCGCCCGATAAACTGACGGAACGACGCTATACTCGTTTTCTCTGCTCGTCGCCTCTACTTGTCGATGATTTTAATAGCGTAAGATTAAACTTAGGGTTTGATTGCTACAATGGATTAAACGGATTAGATTAAAGTTTGCTAAATGCTTATTAACTTTTGTCAAAAGTTGAGACAATTTTACAAAACTTTGCGCACTGATAGACATTTTTTATAATTAGCTATGGTGAATTATTTATCTCTGGTTTGTTAGGTAATGTCACATGAGTTAAATTTTTGCACTGACAGAATTTTTTTAAATTAGCTGTTTAAATAATTTAAAGTTTAAAAATTTTGAATTGTCTAGTTTCGTGGATATATACTATCATGACTTAATTATAAAACAAGCTCTAGTCTAATCCGTGTAATCCATTTTAGGAATGCGCTCTGTAAGTTTGTAAAATCAACCTTTGTTTAGATTAAACTAATCCCCAATTGCGATTTGGACACTAGCGATAGTGAGGGCAATATAGGCCTTGCCCTATTCCAAGCCTATCAAATGGCCATTCATAAGGACAGACCGGATCAGTGTGATATCGATATGTATAGTAATTTTTTGGTCAATAGTCCGTTGACGGATAAGGCTCAGGTTTGTGTTTTTTGGGATGGAAAAAAATGATCGTGATATTAAATAAAACATTGTGTTAGAAAGGTGTGGCTGCTTTTTGAACATTAAGTATATATTATACTTATCTACCGATTTGCTACAGAATACGTTTTAAGCAGTAGCAAAATGGTGTATTTGATTGAGCTTTGTAAGATATTAACGTTTATTCAAAGATGTTGCACGTGATAAAACTGGTAACAAAATTCCAGTATGTCTGTCACGTTACCTCGTGGCCGAGTGGTTAGTTAGTTGGGCTACTAATTTCTAGGTTAGCAGTTCAACTCCCACTCATTCAGTTTAATTTCCTTCAGCAAGTGGTTAAGTCACGGTTGCTCCTGCCAGCGCAGCAGCCCATTCCTGTGAGTACGACAGTGAATTGAATTTGAGAAGATGACCGCTGTGTGCCCTAGGGTCCATTTTTGTCCTAATTCTGTTGTGTTTGACTTCAGACCGTGTCTAAAACGTTCTTTTCGACTGGAATAGAACATCGTAGTTGAATATTCTATGTATATTCCATTACGATTACGTGTCCGACGTAGACTGGGTCTAAGTTGAACACCTGTGTATCATACCCCTTTATATCAATGAGGGGGGATGGGGGACCCCCCAAAATCGAGGGGCCGGGAGGAGGGTCCCTAAATTTTGGGCAAAATTTACAAAAATTGGCACCTTTTTGAGAAAGTTTTGCAAAATTTGGCAAAATTTAGGGTATTTTTGGTCGATCAGGGGAGGGAGGGTACCCAAAGTTTGGCCGGAGAGCCCCCCCCCCCAAAATTTTGACCCCGTTACATGTATGTTTATATGTTATCTTACTTCAGACTGCCACCCACCCCCAGAGTGGCTACGGGTCCTTTCACCAACAGTACTGGTTGGACGATACCTTGATAGCTGTTGGCGTGATCGACATCCTACCTCACTGTCTTTCCTCCAAATACCTTTTCTACCACCCTGATTATCATGTCCTTAATCTTGGCACTTATACTGCGCTCAGGTATATCTCTTTAGTCTACCTCATAGTTTTTATTATATTCAATTACTTAAAATAGACTAATTATTAGTTTAAATTTTCGTTTATAATGTAATAAATAAATACAATTAAATTTGAGTGGCAAAAGTTCATCTGATAGCCGAGGTTATCGTTGAGATTAGGATAAAAAATGTATTTGAAACTATTTTTTGCATTTTCTGAGGATAATTTTTCCTGTAAATTTTGACCTGAACGGTCAACATTAGCCTTATTTTCAGCTAATAATAGCTTTAACTGTGGGTAAGGATAGCCTAACTTGACTCATGTATTATCTGTGGAAGTCTGATCATTTTGAATGGGGAGTTTTTTTAATTCAATGCAATAATATTATTTTTTAGAGAAATTGCGTTTGTACGCGAGCTGTGCCAAACAACACCCGAGCTACAATACTACTATATGGGCTATTATATTCATGATTGCCAAAAAATGAAGTATAAGGTATGTTACAAGCATACATGGGCGTGGGGGGGGGTTTCACCCCCCCCCAGACAGGTGCTTCACCCCCCCTGAATGCTTTGAAGGTAGCTGATGAACCAAAGGCTCACGAAGCGAAATTGGTGGCTCACGGAGCAAAAATGGGCGGAAAACTTGCTCCGCACCCCACCCCCCCCCGGTGGCTCACCCCCCCCCCCCCAGAACCGGCCACCTGCACACGTATAGTTACAAGTCTTATAGGGTATTAACTCGCAGTGTGTATAGTTAATGAGTTTTACAGAATGCGCGTTATTCATAATATATATCATAACATCTTAAGGCTCGATTCATTCTTCCAGCCGTATGTGCGTTCAGCTGGCAGAATGACGTCACTAGCAGCCTAGTGCAGTGGATCAGCTAGCGCATGTGACGTCATTATTTCGTCATTTTGTCGGCAGACCGGACATACGGCTGTAAGTATTAATGGAGCGTAATAATGGCAGTTTTGTAGACCACAAAGTTGCTTGATTTTTTAATATGGAAGTTGACGTGTCGCAAAAAAATGTGGAAAAACTGCGTTAAAAAATGTTACGAACTTACTGAAAAGCATTAATTAATATTTATCCTGTAAAATATTGTTTCATGTAACGAGGTCAATTTTTTTCCCAGTCTCTATCGACCGAAAATGTCCTAAATTTTGCGCAAGTTTTGAAAAAGTGCCATTCTTACCCACTTTTTGCTTCGAAAATCGGAACCCCCCCTCCCGGAATTTTTAGGGGGCTAGGAGCAGACATGTAGTTGGGGGGTATGGGGTGAAGACCCCCCCAAAATTCGGTCCCGGGGGAGGGAGGGGGGTCCCGTCAGGAGGAAAAGAGTGGGGAGGGTCGCGGCGGGAGTACAATTTGACCAAAATTTTAAAAAATCGGTAGTTTTTGGGAAATTTAAGCTATTCTTACCAAAACTTCGCCAGAAATTATAAAAATCGGTGTTATTTGGTCAAAAAAGCTGAAAATTGCGTCATTTTTGGGAGGGGGGGGTCAAAAATGAGTTGACGCAAGGGAGGGGGGGAGGGGTACCCAAAATTTTGGTGCTGTTACATGTCTATATATATCTAGGAGCTCTTTTTCACACATTTTTTGTATCGTTTAGGGGCAGTTTGCGGGCAGTGATCTGCTGTGTCCGGAAACATACCGCTGGTTTCCAATCCACGTCTGCAGGCCAAAACTGGATCACTCGAAATATGCTCGATTTGATGACACAGACGCCGGTATATACTTTCATTTTTTGTGATTTCTTGACGACAAAAGACGCGTCATTAAAGAGCGATTCATCCTTAATAATAGCTGTTGTCTGTTTGGAACAAAAAATGTTCGGACTACACAGCAAGCCCTTCTACGACTTTCCGTAATCCTTAACGAGCTAGATGGCATTTGTACGCTTTAGAACGATTATCTCCTATTCTTGCGCACTGAGGTTGTTTCTATCATTCTATGAACTGTTTATGAGGTTGTTCAAGCATTGAGGTTGTTTTTTTCATGTTTCTAAACTGTTTCTACGGATGTTTTTTTTAATTTGTTATCTTCACTTTACTGTATTTTTTATCAATTCTAGAAGACACGCAAGGGTCTGTGAGTGCTGCAGAGGTGAGCGTTTTGCACAGACGGTGTGCCATGACTGGGGAAGTTTTTCTGGAACTTCTGAAAACCAGGGGAAAGTCTCCGAATGAAATCGAATCTGTTCGCCAAGAACTGAAAGAAATTGGTCAACTTGTGGGCAAACAAGTGGCAGAAAGAGCTTTGGTTTATCGGTCATGAACGTGATCTAATTTGCATATTCTGTGATATGAATAAGTAATGTTTGGGACTTTGGGGTCGATTTATACTTCGGTCGGACACACGGGCAGGGCGTTTTTTCGACGTAGTAGTTTTAGGGCATGGCCCGTAGGGACTTAATGCCAAGAGTACATAATAGTCCTACTCTTGTGAATACGGATAAAGTTACGATTCCTTCTTTTGAATCTGTCATTTTTTGAGTTTTCCCGACTCAAATAGTAGCTTTTAGTTTGTATGAACGGGTATAGGGCTGAAAAGCAAACGAACTTATGTCGGAACGGATGAAAGTATGAATCGAACAGCCGTTTCTTCCGACGTTGACTTTCTTTGACTTTGACGTTTTCATCCGTTTGCCCGTATCCGTATGTTCCGTTGTCCCGACAGAAGTATGAATTGACCCGAACATAATATATTTGTTTTTGATTAGAAGTTGGATGTAGCGGGTTAAGTTTGCGGTTCATAATATTGGGGGGATCGGGTGGGAGACCCCCCCCTGAAATTCGGTCTCGTTGGGATAAACGAGGGGGGAGGGTCCCGCCGTGTGCAGAATTTTTGGTTAACAAAATTGGTTACTTTTGATAGAATTCAGTCGATTTCCTAAATTTTAGTCAAAAATTGTCGAAATTGGTGCTCTGTGTCCAAGTAGGCTCGGGGGATGTTTTGACAGCAAGCAAACTGCGACACTAAATAATATATTATTGTGTATGCATGTACAAATGATATTTTTTATATGCATAACATTATTACATTACACATTCAAGATATTTGTGGGTAATCTCTATATCTCAACAAAATTGCAGAATATACGTTGGCTTTGCCTTGTGACTAAGAGTAGTCTGTGTAGTCCATTTTTTTAAAGTCTATCTTTGTTTTTTGTTATGTAGTTGATGGTGATCTTTTTACAATAAAACCCTGTTAGTTTTATTTATATTAAGCAACGTGTTTGATTTTCTAGTAAATATATTCAAGTTTGTCTTGTTTTTGTCTTTAATTGTAACTTGTAAGTGTTCAAGTTGACATGAGGTTCTCCGTTACGAGCGTCGTTTCGAATCCAAAATATTTTTGATATGATGAGACTAGAATGTAGTAGAATTATTCGCGTGGCGGAGTGGATAAGGCGCCGGACTATTAATCCGAAACTAGGCAGTTCGATTCCCATTATCTGAGTGCAGTAGATTTCTAGAGCAAGAGACTGTGGTCACATACACCACCCGGCTGTTCGACTCGTAGTATTAATGGGTTCCGTAGCAATGTGGGAAAGTAACAGTACAAGAAACTGTCACACCCCTTCACGGATGCAGCTGCTTACTTGCTGTACGGACTAAGCTGAACGGAAATTGCTGAAGACAGACAAAATAGGTGGCGTGCTTTTGTGACTACTTGCGGCGGACTTGATGCTGGCATTCGTTTTTAAGTACCGCATATTTCTTTCTGTCTCTTAAGGTTGATTTCACAACAGTAGTTTCAGACCTTTGTGAAATCTACCGTTATATAGAGTTAAGCATTTTTTGGTCAGACTTCAGTCACGGCGATAAGCAGTACTCCAGGGGCCTGTTGCGCAGCTTTAGCAAGTCTGACAATTGTAACAATTACATAACGAGTCACCTGATTATGCAGTCAACGATTGTTACCGTTGTAGGACTTGTGACTTACTGAAACAAGTTGTAAGAATGAGTAACAGGTCCCTGGGCAAGATTAGCCAAACTTCATTCCAGTGGTTACTTTGATGTCACAATAGTTTCTAATTAAGTCATGCGTGCTAACAGAACTAATCTTTACTTTATAGGAGCAGCTCAGTTATGTCATTGAAGCCTGAGTGAAATCGGTTTCAGCTACATAAGAGCTGAACCGGTAGTGATTTAAAACGCATATTGGACAGCTGTTGAAAGATGGTTTCACCTTTTGATTTGAACAGTGTGAAAAGTTCAGAAAAAAGCACTGAAATGTGTTAAATTTCTGCAGGATGTTTTAATTTGTTTGACAAACTTGGTTATGCAGTTTAGGGTTTTGTCTTTCGAGTAATCGCAGAACAGTATTGGCCGTTTCGACCTTTTTTTCGGCAGCAAGGTGGATTCACACTAAGTTGTTTGTCCGTTCTGCCGACAACGAAATAATCACGCCACATGATGATCTTATACAGTATTATAATATCTTATCTTATACAGTGATTCTTTCGTTTTTTTGTCGGCTGACAGGACACAGGGCTGTGAGACTCTTGAGAAGCAATTTTGTCATACAATAAAATCTACATATGTTGGGTATTAGTACTTAGTAGTGTATTGTATGTGTATTATATCCATTGCTATTGTTTGTGAATAGAATTTGATGTAACTTCTGCATTTTCACGTAACGTTTGCATTTTGACGTTAAGTTATTGGGTATCTTAAAGTGGGTGATCAGAGAAAATAAAGAAAATGCCTGAACCTGAAGCTTACACCTAAGTCTTGAGCAAACATGTAACGGGTTTGAAATTTTTTTTGGGGGACTCTGGGACCAAATTTTGGGGACCCTCCCCCCTGATGGACCTAAAATACACCAAAATTTGCAAAATTTTGTAAATTTTGTCAGAAAAGTGACATTTTTACTAAATATTGCCCAAATTTTCGGAAACCTCCCCCACGGCCCCTCAATTTTTTTTTGGGGGGGTCCCCCATCCCTCCTCCTTATACATGTAGGGCCTTGAGCCAAATCTAAGGGCAAATAAGGTAAGCCTGAAAATGTGCAACCGTCACACCTGTCATACACCAGGTACAAAAGAACTACCGATCACCCACTTTATGAATCCAACTGATTGGTACGATCAAGAGTACATAATAGGGAAGAGTATGACACTCTTCCCTATCCTAGCTAATCGGCTCGGACGATGATCCGGCCGAAATAGCCCTTTTACGCCTTGATTTCAGGGGGGGGGTACCCCCCCTCGAATCAAGACATGTCTTGATTTCAGGGGGGCGACCCCCCTTCAAATACGGGAAGTGTCTTGATTTCAGGGGGGGTACCCCCCCTCGTTTCAGCACACTGCCAGCGCAAATTCGGTGGTGTCTTGTTTTCAGGGGGTTTCCCCCCTCGTTTCAGCACACTGCCAGCATGAACTCTGTGGTGAGCTGGTAACGTGCTGAAACGAGGGGGGGGGGTACCCCCACTGAAATCAAGGCGTAAAAGGGCTATTTAGGCCGGAGCATCGTCCGGGCCGATTAGCTAGGATAGGAAAGAGTGTCATACTCTTCCCCATTATCTACTCTTGGTACGATATTTCATTGCAAGAGAACACGACTCATTTTATTCAACCACTATTCGCGCTGAAAGCAAGTGGCAGGGCAAAGCAAAGAGTGAATGAATTCTTTTAGCGCGCCTGACTTTGAAGCCACAAGTGAGTATCGATTGGGCTGAGTCACGTGACCACACGCTGCACGTCAACTTTGCTGAGTTTGCATTCTGGGCTGTTTGTTTTTTTATTGTTTACAACTTTAATTGTTGATGCAGAGTTGAAGACGATATGCTTTCTGTTTTTTGGCATTTTGGAATGAACCTGTGAGGGTAGTGCTTACAGCTCAGTTCAGCCGGCAAAATTATATTGTTGCTTGTTTTTGCTGGCTAAACGTATTTCTGAAAAATTATTTTACAATTGTTCTGATGTTTTCTGTTCAAATTTCACGTGCCGGTTAAAGTTGTATAAAATCTTTTTTATTTGTAGTTTCTCACATAAAAAGTGGTCAACTTTTGTATGAAAGTCTATTTTAAAAACAATTTTTATTTTTTTCTTTTATCACAAAAAATTGTTAAAGATGCATAAAGATACGCGTTGGTGGTTTCACCCCTACTTAAGCTCTTCTTTTTTGTGATTTGCTAGGATTTTTTGTTTGCCACAGATCCCGCAATTATGAGCGATCGGTTTGCAATTTGCGATCAACCCTTAGTGGTGGCGCTTGAACCGTCGCTAACCTCGCTGTATTGCAGTTATTGCTTTATGCGCTTCGACAAACTATTGCAGTGCGGTCACTGCAAGTATTGCCGTTATTGCAGCCGAACTTGTCAGAAGCTTGATTGGAAATCAATTCATAAACTAGAATGTCCTGAGTTTCAGAAAAATCCACCTATTTTAATGCTCGAAATTATGCGTCGGATTGACGGTGAACTTTCGGAAGAGAATCGAAAAGTTTGCTTTATGCATGCTTTGCTGATTTTTCGCCTAAAAGTTCTTCAAGACGCCCAAGTTTTGGACAATTTGGTTGGAACTATAAGTGGGAAAAAATTCGACGACTTGCCTTCTCATCGAGAAGAAATTATTGAGAATTATTTCATCGCTCCTGAAATTAGACTGATCGCAATTTCGCTTCGCAAAGTGTTTCCGCGACTTTTTCCTGCTCGAGATAATTTCGAGTCTAGTTTAGACCTCGTCGGTCGAGCCTTGCATTATCGACACGCTTTGTACGACTGCAAACCGTCGGGTATTTTCGTCTCAGTTGGTTTTGCAGTGTGTCTCGATTACGCTTTTTACAAACACTCGTGTCGACCCAATGCCAATGCTTTCTCAGTGGGTCGAAAAACAATTGTGGTGGCTATAGATCAATCGGTCGACCCGAAAAACATCGAAACCACCACCGTTTCGCGACTTTCCACCCAAAAAACATGTCTTGATCTAGCCATATTACACGTTCAGCGTTACGACTCGAATCTAGGCTGTCCTTGCGAGCAAATCGAGCAATCTGGGGACGATTCTGTGGGGATAAAATGCGAAAAATGCGGCCAAATCATGCCGCTAGCTGTTCAGGCCGGCAATTATGAACTTGAGAGCACAAAATGTCGAGCTTGTGATTTGGTCATGACACCGGAATATCGGCAGGAAGTTCAGGAATTTTTTGAACTCGTTATGGATCTGAAATCGAGATCTAGAACCGTCTCGGCTGATCTAGAAATGCTCAAAGCCAGCGAACGTCGCGGTGAAACAATTTTGGCTCATAATAATTGGTTTCTGGGAATGCTTCGATGGTATTTGCTGCAACTTCTGAATCAGAGCGAAACTGAATCCCCTGAATTTTTGGCCGAAATTTGGCAAAAATTCGCCAATCATGTAATTTACCCTGATTTAAACTCGATCGAATTTACGCATCGATATTTGTGTGCCGCTTATGCGCTTGCTTCGGTGGAAAAATTCCAGGAAGCAAAAATTCTGGTCGATCGAGTGAAATCTGGGACTGAAAAAAGTTACGGTCTACTGAATCAGGATCCGCCATTTTCGAGAACTCTAAATTACCTGGACAGCTGTGTAAACAGTAAAACCAGGGCGGTCGGTTTCAAATTATGGTATTGCGTTCGTGATTCGTTTACGGTTGACTTCGATGCTATTTTTCGTGACACCAGTTAATTTTTTCACTAAAAAATTCAAGGATTTTTTGCAGCCCATTCATCGATTTTTGCCCTCCCCCTCCCATTTTTTCGCTTAAATTTGGCCAAGATAGCGCCTAGCTCTGCCCTCCCCCATAAACCTACTTTTACAGTTGAAAGTGTTCATCTGTGCATGTATAGCTGCATGTTCTTTTAATTGGGGGGAGGGGGAAAGATCCCTTAAAATTGAGTCCCAGAGAAGGGCAAAGAGGGTCTCGACCTGACGAGGTCAAAATTTGCAAAAAATTTATATTTTATGACCAAGTGAGTGGGTGTATTTTGTCATCTTTAAACACCAGACGTATCATAAATGAACACTTTTTTGCTAACATAACCTAGTAGCAGATTCAGAATCGTATCGGCTTTGTGAGCGAAGCTAGCAGAATTAGGAGAGATGGCAGGGTCACACCTAAGGGGCAGGGGTATCCAAAATTTTTATGCTGTTGCATCTTACATGTCTGTCTTCAAGAGCTTCTGTCGTTGACTAAATCTACGGGGACTGCTTAGCAAATTTGGGGCAAATAAAGTCCCATTATATTGGGGAGAGATCAGCCTTCTGATCTTGGGGGAATTACCCCGTCCCCATATAACTTGTTGAATAGAAAGAGGAGGAGAAGAGGAGGATTTAGAAAGAATGAAAGAAATGGAGGCGCCGGGAATCGAACCCGAGCCGCCTGTTTCGAAGTCAAGCATGCTACCACTACACCACAGTCCCGAGTCTCATAGGCTCTAATTCTCATACACGTAAAACCCCCCTGAGTCAACCCCCATAACTTTACAACCACCTGTACGCTTCTGAAGTGGCCCCACCAGTTCTTAAACCCCCATTTTGTTTGTTTTTCGCTTAATCAGCCATAGTGCATTTGCTAAAGATAACTTTTAAGCTTCCGTCACTAACTTTTTCACCCTACTAAAAATAAAATGTGTATACTTTATTGTTGATTTAAATGTATGCATGTGAACGTTTTTGCTTTATCAAATATATATTTGACTATAATTTTTATTGAATAAACGATTGATATTTTCTTAAGTCTCGCCCCATTTTCAGTAAATGTCACTGTCTGCGTTTTTTGTACTTTTGACCTTAGTAGCTGCTGGTGATCTGACTTCTCTTATCTTGCTACAGACGGTGAGGAAATTTTTCCCTTCGAATTTTGTATTTGACTTTAGTCGATTGGTGAAGAAATTGGCCTATAAACAGCTAGTATGTATGTCTCTGCTGCTGCTCTCCACCTTACATATGCCTGCTTATCGGTCCGATTTAAACATTTTGGCCTGTACTTTTTGTTCAAATATAAGTTAGGGCGGGGTACTCACAACTGTACCCTTCGGGATCGGTATGTGAGGCCCCAAACTGTGCCCTAAATTTAATTTGAAAGCATATACCACACACACACCTCAGGTAGCTAGGATACCCTTGTTTTGGAGCTATGCCTGTAGCCTGGTGTAGTTTCAAAACAAGGAAGAGGTGAATCTGGGAACCACCCTGTACTCGACCACCTTCTGGGCAAACATAAAAAAAATAAGTTAGGGTTCATACTTGTCCTTAAGTACATAGGGCCTGATGCAATCGTTCTAATTTTCGCGTATGTGCAAACTGAACTTCAACCTAAGTTATTTCATAAATAACGTTGGCTCCTTTCCTTAGCACTGTACACTACTGTGCAAAAAAATTCCCTGTTCGTCGGCGTACGACGAGATTCATCCGTCGCGAAAAGTGACCAAGGTTGGCCGGATAGTGACGAACAAAAATTTTTTTAAGTGCTCCAGTCTCCAAAACACATTTTCAATGTAAAAAAGTGAAAAATTGAAAACTTTTTGTTCGTCACTTTCCGGCCACCGTTCGTCACTTTTCGCGAAGCTTGGTCACTTTTCGCGAAGAATGAAGCTCGAGGCAAGCTGATGAACAGGGAACTTTTTTACGCACAGTACTGTATGTAGTGCGCATGAAAAGGACAAAAATGATAGAAGCTTGGATAAACACAAGTGCTATCCGGGCTTAAGAGTAGGGTGCAAGGTAGATATATTTATTTATATTATTCATATTTTATATTTTTGTTTGTTTCAGGTATGGCGTCACGGAGACCGAACTCCCACCCGGGGCATTCCCACTGACGTTCACAATCCCATTTCGTCGTGGGACCCCCCTGCCTATGGGGAACTGACGCCGGTAATTATGGACAAGTCTATTTGTGTGGCTCCATACGTTTGTATTTCCGCAGTAACTTTACTTTTTTTAAATTTTTCGTCATGAAATATAGACCTATAATGTGTGTCTGTAAACACAAATGATAGAAATTTGATGAAACTTGCGAAATGTGCAAAAATCTGTATCGAAAGTTGACTTGGTAAAAATCAGGATTAATTAGCTCTGTAACATAACTCCAGTCTGTTATTAGAACTAATAACAGAAATGGAACTTTTTTTATTTTTAGCGTGGAAAGCTGCAGCATTTTTTGACTGGCCAGTATTTGCGAAGCCGATATGTGAGCACCGAAAAATTCCTGTCCGGAAAATATGACCCAACTGAGGTTTGGACGACTCCGAAATTAGACTCCTCAACTCGGTTCATACTCGTCCTTGTCCTTGTACCTATCGTTTTGTTAAGCCCGGTTCATACTTGTCCTTAAGAATATAGGGACAGGGACAAGGACAAATTTGGGACAGCTGCTGTGGAAAATGTACTTCATCGTTTCTGCTAATTTTTGGAATGGAAACATGAATTTACTAAAAATTACTGCATGCGAAAAAATAGCAGAAACGATGGCGTCAATTTTCCACACCAGCTATCCCAAGTTTGTCCTTGTCCCTGTCCTTATGTTCTTAAGGACAAGTATGAACCGGGCTTAACTAAGCAATTGTAAGCTAACTAGCTGACCAAATAAGCCGATTTTTTAGCCAGAACATAATTGAGGGCACTTTCAGACCGGACCCAAAAAACAGCCGAAACGCTTTGGAATTCCTCGCAGCATCTGGCTAAAATTTGTCCTATTCATTTTAGATATTCATAGGACTTGAACTCACAAAAACAGCTGAAATTTCCACTTTTTTCATGCATATGTGAAATAGTGAGTTTTGTTTCAGATCCGTGTGATCAGTTCGGACACCAATCGGACGCGTCAGAGTGCAGCAGCGAACTTGTTCGGACTATGGACTGTGCCCCCGCCTCCTGGGGACGTACAGACAGCCCTAGCCAATTTGGCGCCAGTGCACCCCTCTTCTGTTCAACAGGACTTCGTAAGCTGCATATGTAATATATTCCGGATGCAATTAACACAAACATTTTGTTTCGTCACTTTCCGGCCACCGTTCGTCACTTGCGAAGGATGAAGCTCGTCTTACACCGACGAAGAGGGAACTCTTTTGCACAGTGCTGCATGAAGCTTATCAAGAGTACATAATAGGATGTCATAGTCTTCCTATGCCTATTATGTACTCTTGAGCATGTTAAACTAAGGAGCCATTTTGGTGCTAGTCCTTTGCTAGCCTGCAGAAATTTATTTACAAGTATCCAGACATGTATATAACGGCACAAAACTTTTTGGTACCCTCCCTCGCGGGTGGATACCCTTATTTGCTTGAGTCTAGTAAAATGACACCATCACAGCCTACTCTAAAAAAAGACTAAATATACTCAGATTTTTCCTGCTATTTTTTGCTTATTTTGTTATGTTATTATGACTTTGTTATGTTATATTATAGTAGACTTTGTTTTAGTTTTTTAGGCTACCGTGTACGTACTGGGAAGAATTGAAAGAAGCCGAGACAAAAACGGAAGAATATCAAAATAACGAAAAAGCCAACAAAGTTTGTTTATACTTTTTAATGAGATTTTTAGACTTAAATTTTTATTGTTGTTACTACAACTTGTTTCAGTAAATTTTGACCGTCATTATTGTATACTGTTTGTTTTTTATTTTATTTATTTTATTGTGAATTTTTTTATTGTTAATGTTTATTTTTCACTCTATTTTTTGTTCTGTTTCATTTCAGCCGTTTTATGATTGGCTACAGAATATGACTGGTTATCCCCAAAATTTGACCAAGGAAAATATTTTCGATATTTACGATCCTTTGTATTGTGAGGTAACTATTATTGTGACATTAATGCGATTAGCAAATAAAGATACTGTTTTCATTTAGCTTAGTAGTGAGTCGGGCCCGGTTCATACTCGTCTTTGTCCTTGTCCCTGTCGTTTTGTCCTTGATCGATTTCAAGCACATGCTTGACCAAAAAAGCCAATTTTTACATGACGAAACTTGAGGTCACTTGTACACCGTATACAAATAATAAGCTTAAACGCATTTGTCAATTTTTCACAGCAGCCGATTGAAATTTGTCCTTGTCTTTGTCCCTGTGTTCTTAAGGACAAGTATGTATGAACCGAGCTTAAGATGTTTGAGCTTGAATGAACACTTTATAAGATATAAATGTCAACCGGCCAAGTACAAACTTAGCGAGTCCAATACATAGTGGCGTACTTTTGCCTATGTAAGTACACTGACAACCGCACTGAACCAAAATTGCACCTTCAAGAGTTCAAGCTTAATTGTTCTTATCTGAGGTAGAGGTGCCTTGGGGGAGTAACATAATAAGCAAAATTGGAGAACTTTGATTTTTGACCTGAGTAGCCACCCCCTTAAGAGTGCATAATAGCGTTAAATGATAAGAACGTGACTAAAAGTTAGCAACTCGGTTTTTAACTGATAGGTTAGGGGTTTTTAAAACGTCACAATATGTGTGCAAACAATTCTGGAGCCGTATGTCCTTACCCAATGGTAAGGTTAAGGTAAAGTTAATTCTGTGGGTACGCTATAGTTAAAGTTTAAAACAAGGCTCGAGTGAACTGTTGATGTTTTTAATGTGTAGAAGACATTATCGTTGGCTGCAAAACAAACGAAACACTTTTTTTGGCCAAATCTTAAAGGTAACCTTAGCTGTCACACTTGGCTTTAGTCATATCTGAGAATACGACTTTACTTTCACTTTACGCCTAACTGTATGCACTGGTAATTATGAGAATACAGTACCCTTGGCAGTTTTAGCGAAATTAGTTGAGAAACTTTTGAAAAATTTAATGAATTAATAAAATTATTTTTTTTAATTTTCATTAAAAATTAAAAATTTTTTATAATTTTTCATGTTTTAATGATTAATTTAATTTTTTTCATTTTCTTTAGGCGTCTCATCCAATTTAATTTTTTTCATTTTCTCTAGGCGTCTCATCCCTTGGAACATCAACTGCCGAATTGGGTCAACTCATCTGTGCTGGATCGAATCACAAGGATTTATTTTACCGAAAATCCCAAAACATTCCCCAACGTCAAGTATAACATTGGTCAGCTATTCGTTAGCTTTTTTTGGTATCGTTTTTGTCAATTAGCTTTTAAACATAGCCCCATTCAATACTAAAGCCCGGTTCGTACTTGTCCTTAAGGACATTGGGGACAGGGATAAGGACACATTTTGGACAGCTGCTGTGAAGAATTGACTCAAGCGTTTCGGCTTATTTTTTGCGTAGAAATCGGACTTGATATCAACTTTGTGCATGTAAAAAATTATCACGTTCAGGTGGGCAGCTTTTTTTGGAATCGCTTAAGAACAAAAAGATATGGACAAGGACAAGGACGAGTATAAACCCAGCGTAAAAGTGGCTTCACACGTACAACCGTATGTCCGCTCAGCCGACAAAATTACGAAATAATCACGCCACTATAGTGTATAAAATCGGCTTGTGTCGTGATTATTTCGTACATTTTTGTCGGCTGAACGGACATACGGCTGTAAGTATGAATCGACCCTAAGTGATGTTTGTAGCCAATATTGGGTGGTTTAGAATTGAGACAAAGATAAGGACGAGTATGAATCGAACTTCAGTAGTATTCTAAAGTTTTGAAATTCCCAATTCTCGTTCATGTCTGTCTATTATAAAGCGGTCTACTACCGTATCATATCCATGTTGTAAACTTAACAAAACGCGTGTTATCAGGAGAATATTAATTTGAAAACTTGAGCTAGGATTGTAGATTTTTTAGCTTTTTTAGTAGCGCTTGGACATTTTACTTGTAATTCTTTGCAGGGTTTTTGTTGGCTGATATAATGGGTCGAATGGTGGAATATGCCAACTTGCTGTCCAGTCGCAAAAATGTGCCCAAGCTCAAATATGTCGCATTTTCTGGGGTTAGAATATATCTTGTGTAATAATCAAGAGTACATAATAAGAAGAGTATGACACTGCCAATTCTGGCTTAGTTAATGAAGATAACCTGTGCCTTTGTTCTCCAGAAACAAGCAACGAATTTGATGATAATTTGAAAAAGTCTAAAATTTGGCAGGACTGCAAAAACTGGTCCACACCATAGATGCACATAGGGGGGTCGGCAACCCCCCCCCCCACTCAGACATCTCGACCCCCCACCCCCCCCTCTGATGGCCAAAAAAGTGCCCCAAAAATGCGTAAATAATTGAAAAATTGGAAAAAGTTTTCGCCTGTGGCCAAAAAATTACCCCAAAGTGAGTGAGTTGAAAATCGAAAAGTTGTGAAAAATTTTCGGCTGTCGCCGATAAATGGCCAAAACTAGGGACCACCCCCCTTCCGCCAGGGGTCGGGCGCCCCCCCTCGCCGATTCCCCCCGTGCATCTCTGGTCCACACGTAGCGTTTTGTAGGAGATAATCGTAACCGGGTGTTTTTGACGACCAAGCCAAAATTTGGAAATGTCATAGTCTTCTTCTTGTGGACTTCAACAACATGTGTTATTTAAATATTGTGTATCACTTAAGGTGGCACTCCTGAAATGTGGGTTTTGGCCATTATTTTGAAAACGCACAATATAAACATGCATCGTAAGAACAAAAGTTGATCAGAAGTGAATTTCCTTCAATTTGATGTACATATATCATAAAATTTTTTTGATCATTTTTGAGCAAATTTCGTCAAGAAAAATACATTTTCACGGAAATGCCTTCAAAAGCCAGTGCATTTACACGTACGTAATGAATTTGAAAGGCTGCAAAACACTAGCAGTTGTGTTTTACTGAAACGTAATCAAAAATTTTTGGTGTTTTATTGAGTGTGGTATGTTTTTTTTTGTGAACTAATGCAATATTTTTTGCATGAGACAGAAATATAGTGCGTGTGAATACAAACGCAAATTTTCGGATTGCGATTTTAAAAAAATTGGCTGAACGAAAAAAGTTAAAATTTGGCACATAAATGCACCTTGTCATCTTCGAGCGGTCGCAAAATTTGATTTTTGGCAAATCGATAGTATTTAAGAAATTTAGTTAAATTTATGTTTTTCAAAAATCGCGATTTTAGTGTTTTTCGATATATCAATCATATTTATCACAAATGACTTTTTGCGACCGCTCGATCACGTTGAGGCAAGCAAAATGAGCTATTGATTGTGCAACAGCTACTTACTTGCGAAAAGAAATCGCAAGCCGAAATTCCACTCACGTTTGGTCTACAGTGAATGCTAATTTGTATCAATCAACTTCATTTTTTGTATTTAGGCGTACTTTTACACCAGCTTGCCATTGTGTATCTAAAATCGGCCCCAAAACTGCCGTTTTTTGAAAAGTCACATTTCAGGAGCGCCACGTTAAGGTGGTAGTTACGTTTTTGAAGTTTTTGCAATAATTCAAGAAATACTTGATCGAACAAAATCAAGTTTGGCACAGACATTGCAAATGTAGACAGCAATATTTGAGTTTAGTTTAAAATCGATTCTAACTTTTACAGCCATTTTATGGCTCAAAAACAGGATTTTTTGTGTATTTTTTGAGAACTTGGAAAATTGTCTGTAAATTTTTGTGGCTCCTACACTACTCAGAAACGCCATTCAAAAAAGGTCTAACCCGATTTATTTTAAGAATATTTTCAGCTAAAATATAACATATTTCTGGTAGTCATACTAGGCTATCGGTAACTTAAGTTTTTTAACATCAATTCTGAATTCTCAGGCCAATATCTCAGAATACAAAAAACCATTTGACACCATAATTTACAGGAATATAGTCCCTTATGCATCTATTATATCTAGAAAATTTGGTAAGTACATGTTACAGTAGCCAAAAGCCTTGGCAGTTTTAATAAGCCCCTTCGAAAATAGCAAATTTTCTTCAGCCTCATGAAATGGCATTTTTTACACATTTGTCCGTCATTTTGTCAGCGGTTAAGGACAAACTGTGCTTAGTGTAATATTAAATGACCCAAATGAGGCCCTTTAAGTTAAAAATTTTTTAAAAATCCTTCATTTCTGAGCACAATGAGTGATTTTAGTTGAAGTAACGACTAGCCTGACAGGTTCATGGGAATGCAAAGAAAGCAAACTTGACAGTAACCAAATAAATTTCGCCGATACCTTTTTCGAATTGAGTGAACAGGTTGAATATTTTTTTAGTTAAAGCCCACCGAAGTCATGAAAACTGCCTTTTCTTGAATTATTAGTAAAATTTGAGGCAAACTTTTGGTCACACTAAAAATATGGTGGATCAGTACGCTTAGTTTGGCATACTACAACTTGCACAACACATAAATGTGACATATGTATAAATTACTTGACAGTATACCGACAGAGCGATGAAATAATGAAATATATGGAAAAATGCTAAAATTGAGCTGATAAGCTTCACCAAAATAGTTGGTGTGTACGCTATGAGTGTTATTGACCCTTGAAAAACTGCAATTTTGTAAAAAATAAGTTGGTTGATAATATGCAAAAGACCACTTGTAAATTGATTCAGTATAACAATATATATATATATATGACGCGATTTCTGAGAAAATCGGCTAAATCGACCCCAAGTGGCCAAATTTGCACTTTTGTCTCCGATTTTTTTCTAATTTCCAGATATGTTAGACATGTGCGAGACAAGTTATTTAAAGCAAACCGGAGCTCTCTACCATGTTCTAGTGCTGAGATATGCTCATTTTTCGATTTTTTGACTTTTTCAAATTTTGACTTTTTGACCGACAGTCTTCAACGGCTCATATTCTACGTAATCATCACTGAAGCTTTTTAATTTTTTGCACATATACAACACATATACATGGCTTTCTAATGGCATAATTAATTTTCCCCTAGCTTCTTTAGTCTACAAGTACTAGAACCAAACATACGAATTTTTTGCCAAAAAAAATTGATCAAAATTTGGATTTTAGCCTGTGGTATGTAGACGAAAATCAAAGCCCCCGAAAATTTTGTCTTAATTTAAGTCTATATGTATGTTTTCCACTGTGGTATATGCAACATGTCCAATATTTGGGGCAAAACCGGTGAAATTCAACGTCAAAGGCAGTATCCCGCAGCGTTCATGTGACATTATGCAGTGTAGTCAACTTATGTTTTTAGACACTTTACATGCATAGAACCTGTATATTTTTACCTTAGTAATCAAGTCTATATTACTGCTTGTTATTATGTATTTGGCTAGATTATAACTTGTGTAGTTTGAACACACCTCTGCTGAAACAACAACTTTCCGCCATTTTGCCTATTGTTCAAGTTTTGACTTTTTGCCCACAGTATTTAGAAAAAAATCAAAGCCCTCCAAAATTTTGCTTTAAATTAAATGTATATGTACACTTTATGCTGCGATGAGTGCGAAATGTCCAATATTTGGGGCAAAACTGGTGAAATTTCACGTCAAAGGCACTATCGCACAGCGTTCATGTGACAATATGCAGTGTTGCTGTTTTGTATTTTCGAAAACGTTGCATACATGAAACCGGTATATTTTCACCTCAATAGCCACGTTTATGTCACTGTTGGTTATAAGGTATTTGACTAGTCTGTGACTTGTGTAGTTTGATCACAACTGTGCTAAACCTAACACTTTTTGCCATGTGGCCTGTTATTCAAGTTTTGACTTTTTGCGCACACTCTTTACACAAAAGCCCCCCAAATTTTTGCTTCAAACTAAGTGTGTACGTATACATTGTGCTGTGATAAGTGCAAAATGTCCAATATTTGGGGCAAAATTTTCAAAATTTGTCATCAAAGGCACTAACC
>JASANF010001495.1:0-13904 GCA_030248245.1 Trissonchulus sp. WLG1_4 | reverse complement strand
TAGTAATTGTTTCAAGTGTGTGCATAGTGGACATCTGTACATTGTTCACATCAGGGTTGTAGCCAGGGGGGGGGGTCGCGGGGGTCGCGACGCCCCCCCCGTTTTGGTCGAACCTGAAGAAAATGTCAACATGGGTCCCCCCTCTGGTTTTTATCGCCCGGCCTAGAAAAATTTCTGATACGTCTCCAATTGACCAAATTTGACCTGAAAATCAAAAATTTCCCTTATTTTTTCTGGGGGATGCCGTCCCCACACCCCTGCGACCCCGGCTTACTATTCTTTGTTATTATCTTTCGTCAAAGCCTATGCATGACATCAGGGTTGGCAAGTCTCGGGTTTGCAACCGAGACCGAGACCAAGCAACCGAGACCACCCAAACGAGACCTACGAGACCGAGACCGGCCCTTGGGGGTCCTTTTTTCAAGTTTCAATTTTAAAAATTTGAAATACTTTGAAATGTAAAAAAATAGTGATTAAGTTATAAAAAGTGACCATCAGGTTAGGTTTATGTGTGTATGACTTGCGAAGTTGCGAGAAACTTAACATAGTAAACGACCGCAAGCATGAGAGTAGGTGATTGACAGCCGGACTATAGGATTATTTTTCCGCAATTCTGTCAACATTTGGAATGTTTTAAAAGTTTCGCACACTTTCGCATACCACAGTGTGTTTTATAGTGCATTGCATACATATATTTGCACTTTGACAGTCTTACTCAGGTGCCAGCGTAGAATCGTCCGTGCTGGTGCAGTGGTGCCAGTGGAGTACCCAAAAAAAATTTCGGGGGGGAATGACTTTAGCAATTTTAACACTCGTAAAACGCCTTACAAACGCAAGATTACTAAACCACAAGGCTGCAGGGGTCTGGGGGCGGCAGTCCCCAGAAAAAAATGGCGATTTTCCACTTTTTAGACCGAATTTGGTCAACTGGAGACGTATCAGAAATTTTTCCGACAAAAATTAAAACAAAAGATGGGAGTGTCGTATCAGACGGTGTATTCCACAAGTAAATGTAGCATAATATACTCGTGTAGACATGCACATGTAGCATAATGTAGTTGTGTATACATGCATAGGCTTTGATGAAAGACAATAACGAGGAATAGTAAGCCACATAGTCGCAGGGCTCTGGGGGCGGCAGCCCCCAGAAAAAAATTTGGGAAAATTTTTGATTTTTAGGCCAAATTTAGTCCATTGGAGAAGTATCAGAAAATTTTTCCGGCCGGACCATAAAAACCAAAGGGGGGACCCTTGTGTAAAAAATCACTGGGGAAAATTTTCGGGGGGGGGGAATTCCCCCCATTCCCCCCCCCGGGTACGCCCTTGAGTGGTGCTACTATCAGAAGTGCTAATAGGAGCATCATCACGGACCAGAAAAGCTTCTCCAGCCGACACAGTTAGGGTCGATTCATACTTACAGCCTTATGTCCGTTCAGCCGACAAAATGACAAAATAATGACGTCACATCCACATGCGCTGGCTGATCCACTGCACTAGGCTGCTAGTGACGTCATTCTGCCGGCTGAACGGACATACGGCTGTAAGTATGAATCCAGCCTTAAGTGGGGGGGGGAAGGTTTGATGCATCAACCACTCCAGAGTCCAAAAAGCATTCGATTGTGCCTAGGTTTTTTCAGATACTTAATGCTTTGACAATTGACATGCGTTGAGAGTTTGGGGCTGAACGTTGAAATCCTTCCAACCTTTGCATTAATTTCTTGCTGAGTCCGACAAAAAGAGCATTAGCATATTCTAAGTGACACCTAATGTAGCAGTAGTACAGGGTTATTAACGCTTTCGGCGGAAGAAGTGCGCGGACTTGCTTTAGCTGGTGTCGTGTAGGCAGTAAGATGCTTTTTGTATCATGTTTGCGATTTGCATCTTGTACTTCAATCGCTCTTCAATAATACAGCCCAGGATTTTTATGTACTGTGATGATTTTATTGACTGCGTCTTATATACTAGTTGGTCATCAACCAGAACTTTACATTGGAATTTAGCAGCAGATATTGAGTCTTTTCCGCATTTAGTTGTAGAAAATTGCTCGTCGCCCATTCTTGTATAGCGGCAATCGCAGTGACCAACATCGGTTTCAGGGCCACCAGAGATTTATGTCTTTTAATAACAGTGATGTCTGCATAGCGGTTGAACGATTTCGTGTCAGTCGTTGACCAAGAAATGTCGGCAACGTATATGTTAAACAGTAGGGGCGATATAGCTGATCCCTGCGGTACACCTTTATTAATCGGAATTGCCTTAGAGTACCCACTGCCAACGCGGACTTTCTGCTGGCGGTTGGTCATGAAATTGCTAAAAAGAGCTGCTGTTGCCGAGCAGGCTCCCATGGCCTCAAACTTTTTTAGCAACAGTTGGAGATTAACGCTGTCGTATGCTTTCGAGAAGTCGAGCGACAATAGACCAACGTTGTATCCAGTGGCTATATCTCTTCGTATGTTGTCAGTTAAATCCAGCAATGCTGTTTCGCAACTATGTCCTGGTCGGAATCCTGACATATCGTCCGGTAACCGCCAGGTGATGTTTTGTCCTAGCTGTATGAGCAAAGCTTTTTCAAATACATTAGCTATGCTTGGCAGAACGGTGATTGGCCTATAGTTGGCCACTAGATCGTCCATTCCTTTTTTATGGACTGGCGTGACCAGCCCAATTTTGAAGTGATCCGGTATAGCGCTTCTCCATATGAAAAAATTGAACAGGTCAGTTAATGGTTCGCACAGTGCTGAAGCCAGCTGACGCAGCAATTGAGGTTTTAGTCCATCGTGTCCAGCAGCTTTATGAGGTCGTATTGTTTGTAGAACACCCATTACTTCTCCGTCGGCGAGAAACCGTAGCGTGAACTCTGGATAGTGTTTGTTTTGGATCAGCGCTACAGACTGATGCCGGGATAGCTCTGTATCAGTAAGTCGGGGGTGATCTGCGACGCATGTGGAAAAGTAGTGATTGGCGGTATTTGCGAGCGTCGTGCTATCAGTGATATTTTGGCCGTCTACGGTTAGATTGGTAATTGCATTGCCTTTCTCCTTTCCAAGGCTGGTTAATCGTTGTAATCCATAGTGAAATTGTTTAGAGCCTCTGTGATAATTTCTTAAGGTACTCTCGTTTCGCTGCTCTTTTTAACGAGGTCACCAAATTGCGTTGCGTGCGAAATTTGCATAGATCAGCCACAGACCGATTCGAAGTTTTGGCCAACAAATCTCGTTTTTTGATTGCTTTCTGAATTTGAATTGTAAGCCATTGAGGTCTGTTTCCACGAACCCAACGTTTTTTGTAAAGTTGAAACTTTTCCAAACTTGCCCGAAAAATGCCAAACCATATTTTGTCCCAAACAAGATTCACGTCCAATGTTGTGCCCTGTGCATCATCGTAGGCTGATGCCCAGTCTGCGCTGCGAAGCTCGTTACGTAGACGAATGATGTCGTTTTTCCGGACATAGCTAGACTTGACTAGATAAGTTGTGGTGGTTTCTTTGTCGGCCGATGCAAGTAATTGATATATAACACTAATTATATATAAGTCTAGTAAGTCACTAACACTAATAAGTCTAGTATATATAACACTAATTTTTAACTTTTAAGCATTTATTTTGTGAATAAGTTTGGTACGAAATAAGCGCTAACACTTAGCAAACGCTTAGCGTTAGTATGTGAATAACACTTAGTATGTGAATTCGGGTTCGAGCCTATGTTTTTGGGGTTAAATGCAAATGGGGGGGGGGAACAGTGGACCTATTTTTTTGAGTAGAGCACCTTGGCGGAAGCATTTTTGCTTCAAGAACCCCTATTTCATTTTCTGGATTTTCTGAGATACGACGCCCCGAAATCTGAACCCTCAATGAGGGACGTTTTAGAAATTTTTTCCGAAGCTCTTGTTTTTTCCGTTCTAATCGTGTCTAAATGGTGTCAGATTATTGTTTACAATTTTTTAGAATCAAAACAAAGGCTCTTTCACCGGATTCCTGCCAAAAAATTGGCAAAATTCGCCAGAAACGTCCAATTTTTGACCAAATTCACTTGGCCTTAATTAGGCTTGGGCTTAGGCTTAGGCTTAGTATGGGGCTTAGGCTTAGGCTTAGTATCAGGCTTAGGCTTAGGTTCAGGCTTAGGCTTAGGCTCAGGCTTAGGCAATAAAAAATAGAAATTTTCAGAAAAAATCCTGCCAGCTTAGCCTAGAGAATCCTGCCAACTAAGCCTAGACGATGCCTTAAAACATCATAACGCAGTCAAAACTATCCAAAAACAAAGGCCCGTATTCACATACTAACACTAACACTTAAAGCTAGTGTAAACCCTAACTTTAAGTGCTTCGTAGCACTAAATTTAGTGCTACGAAGCACTTAAAGTTAGTGTTTACACTAACTTTAAGTGTTAGTGTTAGTATGTGAATACGGGCCAAAGATAATAGCCGTTTTTGGCTTCGAACTTTGGCCTACGTTCACTTCCAAAAACACTGAAAATGCAATTTTCAAGGGGTCATAGCTCAGAAAATCCAAATTTGTGGATAGGGGTTCTATTACAAAAAATGCTTCCCTCAAGGTGCTCTACTCAAAAAATAGGTCCAATATTTCCCCCCCCCAACTGCACTTGATTCTGTTTTTGACATAGCTTTAGTTACAGCAAGGCTCATCACATAAACATATAAATTTCAAAATTACAAAACTAAGCCTAAGCCTAAGCCTAAATCCAAACTTGAGCCGATATTTGAGTGATTTTGAAAACACACACGCACACTGACACGTGTGAAGCCTTGTATACATTCTGGTATTGTATACTGGTATACCCGTATTCATAAAAGTGCAAGCTCGGCTTTTTATCCTACATAGCTTTGAGCAAGCCCGGCTTAAAATCCCGGCTTTTCGTATTCATAAAACCAAGCTCAGCTTTTTATCCAGGCTTTTTGGTATTCATAAAAGCTGGGATAAAAAGCCGAGCTTATGGTATTCATAAAAATCAAGCTCGGATTATAATCCCGGCTTCCACTTATATTTTATTGATTTTTTCATTATGAATAAAAAGCTCGGATAAAAAGCCAGGCTTGAACAAGCCTGGATTAAACAAAAAGCTCGAATAAAAATCCAAGCTTGCGCATAAGCCTAGCTTTTTATCTCGGCTTTTTCAAGCCAGACTTACGGATAAAAAGCCGAGCTTTTTATCCCGACTTTTATGAATACCGGCCTTGCCGTAGGCCGTGTTTACATTGAGCTTTTTTTCAGCTGCTCGAGCAGCTGAAAAAAGCTGCAGCTTTTTTTCAGCTGCTCGAGCAGCTGGAAAAAAGCTGGAGCAGCTGGAAAAAAGCTGGAGCAGCTGAAAAAAAGCTCAATGTAAACACGGCCTTATTAGGAGAGTAAAATGTTTTGTGAAATTAACTGTAGAATACAAGCCAAATTCTAGTAATCGCAACAGTAACAATTACCGTTTACAAATTAGTTATACTCCATTACTTAGTTAGTTGTTATACTTAGTTATACTTGGCCCGAATTCACATACTAAGAGTTATTCACATACTAACGCTAAGCGTTTGCTAAGTGTTAGCGCTTAGTTTGTACTCAACTGTTATTCACAAAATAAACGCTTAAAAATAGTGTTATACTAAACTTAGCGTTTAGCAACTTTTGTGCTTAGTTTTGGCTTTGGCTTGGAGTGCGCTCCCTGCTTGATGTGGATCCGGAATTCGTTATTTATCGGCATATCCATTTGGTATTTATAAAGCCGATTGTAGATTTATTTAAATTACTATTTCTTAGTAATAATATATATTTTTCTCGAACTATACATTTGTAAAAAATGTTTTCAGCAGGTGGATTCCTGAAAAATGCAAAATCAGCTCTACATGTTTCAGGGGGCATATCGTGAAAAATATAAATTTTCAAAAAGAAGTTCTTGAAGGAAAATTACTTCGATTAAGATGCTCTACTCAAAAATGTAAAAAAACGAATTTAGACAACAAAGTGCATTTTTTATTTTTGGCGATTAAACGAGCAAAATGGATCGAATTGGTCGGAAAATGTCACTAATATATCCTAAATTGCATGCCCTTTCTTCCCATGGCGGCCAAAAACCTCCCCCACTCTCCCTATCCCTTCCCCACACCATCCCCTAACTAAGCGCTTAGCGCTTAGGGAGCTCCCGAGGTCCCTAAACTTAAGCGCTTAATTCTAAGCCAAACACTAAATTTTAAGTATGTGAATACAAAATTGATACGCTAAGTTAAGCGTTAGTGTTTGCTAAGCGCTTAAATAAACACTAAGTATGTGAATAACACTTAGCGCTTATAAGCGCTAACACTTAGTGTAAACACTAACTTTAAGCGTTACACTTAGTATGTGAATACGGGCCTTTATCTGTTTTTCATAAGATGCATAATGGATCACAAAACGCAAACAAAACAAGGTTAGAAGCATTTCGTGGCTTTTAAAGGTTATACAACTACATTACATACATGTAAGTTATACTGACAACAATTGAAATGTTCTTAATCACATTCATTGCTGGCAGTGGACGTTATATGGTTAGTGGACGAACTGCCGGTGTCACAGGAAAATCTTTGATTAAATTTGGTGTGGTTTTGAACACTTACAGCAAAATGCTAACATTTTTTGTTTCTTTTTTACAATAAGTTTTCCTGTGCACTTTTTTAGCAAAATTCCTCGAGAGCGCTGCACTTTTTGCATTAATTCGCTTAAGGTGGCACTCTGAATAACTTCCAAGACTTTATTAACTTATAAGTCGACGTACATAGGCAGGAAATTTCAACTTTAAACTAAATTTGCCTTGCGCTCAGCCTTGGCCGGAGAATTAGACTTAGAAACTTTTCTGTTAACAAGCACCAAACCGGCTGTACTAAAACAACTGTAACTTCCTTAATAGTAAAGTTTTTCGCGAGATTTTGCTATTTGACAATGCTACGACATTGTCAAAAAATAGAACGTATTTGTTAATACGAATAACCGCTGAGAAAAGTTACAGAAGCCAAAAAGTAGCCAACGAAAAAATAGCTTGATAAATAATGTATTTTTGTCAATGTCACTCATCGTAATTTGGAAATTTTTTTAGATAGGTTTGCCCACACAAATGCCTTTTTAAAAAGTTGCAGTCACCTATTCGCTGCGGAAAACTGTTATCAAAAGTAACAAAAGCAATATACAATTTTTCGTAAAATCGATTCAAAGATTTTGCTATATTAAAATTCAGGTAAAAAAAGTTCAACAAAACTACACGTTATATATATCAAACCAAATCAAACGAAAGCAGATTTACTGTTGAACAACGTTTCTTCAAAAGCAAAGACCTAAAAACGTGACTGAAAAATTTTATAGCCCAAAGTCAGTTATTCGGAGCGCCACCTTAACCGTTTAATGCCCAGAGCATCTCGCGCCAGGCAGCCTGATTCTGACACCTTCTAGTTTTTTGATCATTGCTCGAGTTACGTGCTTCGTAGAGAGATCGCGAAACCACCATTCGATAGAGAAATGAATGGTGCACAAATCATAGTGAGTCGATTAATTGTCTAGGACGCACCGTTTTTGCGTTATAAGCGCTCAAAGTTGAGAATTTGTGAAAAAATTGCGCCATCGCTCAGGCATAATATGTACCTCCCCCTAGAGTATTAACACAACAGTCGTGCGCTTGCCATAGTTGAAGGCGAGCAATTGTGGGGAAATTTGGGCCCCTCGACAAACCAAGTGGACTGTATAAAAGGGGGGCCCAAATTTCCCCACATGGTCCTCGGAGCAAAACAACTATTATTGCTCATATTTCTCGCCAGTTCTTTCACTAAGTGAAAGTTCTGCTTATTGATTCTAGCGCCCGCATTGTTTACGCATTTGTTCGCGAAGCTAATTTCGTTGCGGGTGGGTGTCACTCATTTTTGCTCCATTATTTACGCGGTTTGAATCGCTGAAATTTCGAAACAATGTCGGCTAAGCAACGACGTAAAGGACTACGGATGAGCGCCTCTCGCGAAATTAAAGAGGTGCAGTCGCTCTCAAAAAGCTCAGTGCCTGGTTCAATCGAACGCTTACAGCGTAAAACTATTATTTTGCAAACTTACCTTCAAAAATTGGAGGCTATTGACCTCGAAGTTTTGGAATCAATCCAAACCGAGCACGAGATTGAACAGGAACTTGAGCAAACTCGAAACTTCAATGACACTGTAATCGCTGCTATTGCCGAAGCGCAAGTAGCGCAAGGGCCGCACAGTCCAGTGACGGCTCATGACGTTTCGAGCAATGGATTACAATCTGCCACGAAAGTGAAATTGCCGAAGTTGGCGATCTCTCCCTTTGGGGGGGACCCAATCAAGTGGCAAGAATTTTGGGACGCTTTCAAAGCGGCCATCGACGATCGGTCCGATTTAGCGGACATCGACAAATTGAATTATTTGCGCGGTCTGTTGAAGGGGGACGCCCTTCGCTTGGTAGAGGGCTATCGAATAACGGCCGCCAATTACCGCGAAGTAGTGAAAACGCTTGACGAACGCTATGGCGACAAGCAAGCGGTGATTTTCGCTCATATTGACGCTTTATTGTCGCTGCCAACCGCTACCGGTGATATTGTTTCGCTCCAGTCGGTACATGACGATATGGAACGACACCTTCGCAGTATCGAATCGCTTCAACCGGGTCAGGACATGATCCTTTATTCGATCATTTTGTCGAAACTGCCGCGGTTTTTGAAAATCGAAGCCCATCGCAAGCGCGGGCTAAACCCGAACTGGACCTTAGCGGACCTGCGTGAATGGCTCAACCAAGAGCTGCGGGCTCGTGACATGGGTGAACGCATGCACCACATATCACCCAGTGATCGAAAGGGTTTAGCCAATAACGCCTCGAAGGGCTCTCGATCCTCTCCTAGAGAGGACCGTGGCTTAGGCAGTGATAATAATGCTAGATCCTCTCATGGAGTGGGTCGCAGCAAGCCGGCTTCAGCCTCTGCACTCGTCTCGCAAGCTAATCGTGACCCGAACTGTGCGTTTTGCGAAGGGGCGCACGCGGCCGAAAACTGCCTGCGCTATACAAATTCGGACTCTCGTCGAGCACAGCTTCGGGATCGATGCTATCGATGCCTCGGTGCGGGACACCTCGCGCGCAACTGTCGTAAAGCAAAACGTTGCCAATTCTGCCAGCGCCAAAACCATCATCCGAGCTTGTGCTACGCTAAATTCGGTTCGCCCGCGTCTGCGCAAACGGCGCAACCCCTAGCTGTTTCCTCGCCGCAACAGCCAATTGTCCCCACAGCGTCCGCTAATGGCGCTGCAGTATCCTCGATTGCTGTTGCCCCTAGCCAGCCTGCCGATCGAACTGTTATGCAAACGGCCCTGGCTTACGTATCGAACTTGGGCACTAGTGTTAGTGCCACAGCCCGTTTCTTCTTCGACACGGGCGCCTCTCGTTCATTCGTTACCGAACAGAAGTGTCGGGAACTCAGTCTAACTGTTACGCGAACTGAGTGGCTTTCTGTGTCAACGTTCCAGAACGCCAGCCCCCAGACCATGGAGCACAAAATCGTCGAATTTGTCGTTCAGTGCCGGGACGGAACGACGCTTACGGTCGTCGCTAGCGTCGTCCCCACTATTACCTGTCCCATACTGAAGGTCCCTTTGGGACCTCCAGGCGCTGTCATTCCTGCGTGGGCCTTGGCCGAGCCACCTGTCGACCGCCCAGAGCTCATGAACATTGACATTCTCATTGGCATGGACTATTATTATAGTTTCATTGCCAGTGAGCGCATTCAGGCTGGCCCCAATTTGTGGTTCCTGAATTCGAAACTGGGATTTATTGCTACGGGTCGAATCCCCACTGACGAAACGGGGCCTGAAACGGTGGCGGTCATGTTCCTTAAAACCTTGTCCGCCATCGACCCCGTTGCCAGCCCCACCCTAGACTTGACTAGGTATTGGGAGTTGGAAGAACTTGGCATGCGCGAGAGCCAAGACAAAGGGACATTTGACGAAGAAGCCCTGGAATCTTTCTCGTCCACGGTGCAGTTCGTCGACGGTCGCTACCATGTTCAGTGGCCGTGGAAGAAGCCCCTCATGGAGCTTCCAGACAATTATGCTCTGGCTTATGGCCGCCTGAAATCTTTGTGTCGCCGTCTTGGTGACTCGTCTACGACCCGTGAGGCTTATGATGCCGTGTTCCAGGGTCAGCTAGAACAGGGCATAATCGAAGAAGCACCCGTCGTTCCCTCAGGGAACGTCGTGTACTATATGCCGCACCATGCGGTATTTAGCCCTGACAAACCAACCACCAAGTTGCGGATTGTCTTTGACGCTTCATCGAAAGTGCGCAAAGACCTGAACAGCCTGAATGACTGTTTGCACAGGGGTCCCGTGTTCTTGGAAGACTTGTGTGGTCTTTTGTTGCGCTTTCGAACACACCCTGTTGCACTGGTTAGTGACATCGAAAAGGCATTTCTGCAGGTCGGTCTGCAACTGACCGAGCGCGACGCTACTCGATTTCTTTGGCTTCGGGACTCATCTCGACCCCCTACTGGCACAAACCTCGTTACTTATCGCTTCGCTCGTGTGCCATTCGGGGTAATATCTAGCCCGTTTTTGCTAGCAGCCACCGTCGCGCATCACCTAAAGCAGCAAGACTCTGAAGTCGCTCGCCGCATCCTGAGTAACATTTATGTCGACAATGTTATTACGGGTGAAGCTTCTCCTGGAGAAGCCCACCATCACTACTCAGAGGCGAAACAGCTGTTCGCTGGTGCGTCAATGAACTTGCGGGAATGGTACTCCAATTCGACTGAGGTGATCAGTCATATCCCTCCTGTCGATCGGGGGAAAGAGACTGAACCCAAAGTACTGGGCCTTACGTGGAATCCGGAGAGAGATGTCCTCCGGTGCTGCTCTATTCGTCCCGTAGACGTCGATTTGCCGGTGACGAAGCGTCGCATTTTGAAAACCCTACCCCAGGTGTTTGACCCGTGCGGTTTCCTTGCTCCTGTTGTAGTCTTGGGTAAAATGCTTATCCAGGATTTGTGGAAACTTGGGCTGGGATGGGATGAATCTGCACCGCAAAATATTGCAGATACTTGGCGGCGTTTTCTTCCCGAGCTGTCGCGAGCAGCCACTGTCGAATGGCCTCGGTACGTCGGGACCGCGGAATACGCGAACTTTGAACTGCACGCATTTTGCGACGCATCCGTCCGCGCCTGCGCTGCTGTCGTATATCTGCGCCAATGCGAAAATTCGCAGCGATCGACGTCGCATATCGTGATCGCAAAAACGCGGCTTGCCCCTGTCAAACAAAAATTAACCATTCCACGCATGGAACTGGTCGCTGCTGTTATCGGTGCTCGCTTGCTTCAGTTCGTATCGAAGCACTTGAATCTTCAAATCGGCAGCACGTACCTGTGGACTGATTCTCAGTGTGTACTGTACTGGCTGCTGAGAGAACAGGTATCTACGCGATTTGTCGAAAATCGACTGCGTGAGCTACGCGACGTCAAGGGCTTACAATTTCGGTATGTCCCTACTTCTGAGAATCCCGCGGACTTGCCGACTCGCGGATGTGACATTGACACTCTCAGAAACTCTCGCTTGTGGTGGAATGGGCCTCTTTGGTTGACCAAGGGGGTGACACAGTGGCCACGCCAAATTCAAATGGATGTACCTCTCGCTTGGCAAGAGGGACAAAGTCCAAATTTGGAGCAAGCAATTGTCGCTGCTCAGCCAACCTCGCAATCGACAGACAGGCCGATTAATGAGCTGAAATATTCTTCGCTTAGTAAGCTCGTTCGAATTACGGCCTATGTCATTCGGTTTGCTTCGAACTGTCGATCGCCGGTTACCTCGCTTCCCAGAAGCGGGGGCCCATTGAGTCAGAAGGAACTGTCTCACGCTCTCCAATGGTGGGTTCGATCAGTCCAACAGGACAATTTTCCTGTTCTGGTTCATAACCCTGCTGCCCCTAAGGGCATTTGTCGAAGTTTGGGGGTATTTGAAGACAATCAGGGCATACTGCGCTGTTCTGGGAGATTGGAATTTGCAACGCTCCCTTATGAAGCTAAGTATCCAGCGTTGACGCCCAAATCAGGTCACTTTGTCGATCTGATAATCATGGACTCGCATCGAAAGGCCCTACACGCTGGGGTTGCTCAGACATTGGCCCTGGTACGACATAAATTTTGGATCGTTCAGGGTAGAACGGCAGTGAAAAGAGTCCTAAAAAACTGCCGAATCTGTCGTCGGCTGGAAAGTGGGGAGTACAATCTTCCGCCGGTGCCGCCTCTTCCCGAACTTCGCGTGGGGGAGGGACCCCCGTTTTTGTATACGGGGTTAGACCACCTCGGTCCCCTATTTGTGCCAGCGGGGGACACTCAGAAGAAAGTCTGGATCTGCTTGTTTACCTGTGCCGTTGTCCGGGCGGTTCATCTCGAAGTTGTTGAAGACATGACCGTCGGACAGTTCTTGCTCGCCTTTCGTCGATTCGTTGCATTGTACGGCCCTCCACGGGTGATCGTATCAGACAATGCTAAACAGTTGCACGCAGCATCCAGATTCTTTCGCAAATTGTGGTCCAACGTTCGAGACTCGCAAGCTACGCAAGACATTCTCATTCTCGTTTCCCACGGTATGGATTGGCGCTTTCTGCCTGAAATGGCACCGTGGATGGGGGGGCTTCTACGAGCGGCTTGTTGGTGTGGTGAAAAGGGCCCTCAAAAAGAGCCTCTCGAACTCTTTGGTTACTCTTGCGGAACTTCAAATGGTTATCTCCGAAATAGTTTCGGTCGTGAACTCTCGTCCTCTAGTGTACGTCGAGAGCGATTTGAGCAGTACGCTTTTGTCGCCTATACACCTGCTCTCTCCTATGAGGAGAGTCGGGGGCATTGATTTGGCTAGTCGCGACGACGACCCCGAGTATTTGGACAATCCTTCACCTCATAGTTTGCGAGTTAGGTGGAAGCGATTGCAAGAAATCGTCGCGCGTTTTTGGCGAACATGGAGGGCGGAATATTTACTCAGCCTGAGAGAGCGGGTACCTGTGCATCGGCAGCGTGGTACGACTCCTTGGCACCCTTCGGTCGGCACAGTTGTGCACATCAAGGAGAACCTACCTCGAGCATCGTGGCGCCTCGGAGTCATTCAAGAATTACATTCGAGCTTCGATGGGCGTATCCGTTCCGCCACTGTTCGCACAAGTGCAGGATCTGTCCTGCGGCGGCCACTAAAGCTGCTTTACCCCTTAGAACTTGGAAACGATTCTGTTCCGACAACAGAAAGCGCAGCTTCCAGTGGTTCTCCTCCCATAGGGAGGACACCGCGTAAAGCTGCCGTCGATGCTCGACGAAAATGGAAGTCGTATTCTCGTGACTCTGAAGATGAAGAAGTCTAAGCATCATTCCTTTGAGGAATGTTGCAAGCTGCCTGCCTCCATGGCTTGCTAATTGCTCCATTGGACAGGAACATTTCTCGATTGCTCGCTTATTGTATTTTAGAGTTCCTTCTCTCAGAGAAGGTCTCCTCTGCCTTGGTCGCATATTTGAATTGACAAAACCATTTGAACTTTGATAAATGGACTTCGAAACTGCCATGACTATTTGGACCCTCTGCGCCCAACCTCCCCTGGGGAGTGTCGGGAAATTCCCGATATTGTGTATGTGTGTGCTCATGTGCTACCTAATAATATGTGTCTGTGTACGTATACGTGTCTGGCATCTGTACGTATATATGCATGCTGTATATGCATGCATATATACGGGCAGCTCATTTGCATATTGCTGCCGTATTTTTATGCACAGGTCTGGGTTTGGATGTTCGTGGTAACAGTGGTGATAAGGGGTTGTGGTAATTTTTTGTCTGCCCTGTGTGGGGGTTGGAGTTTGGACTGACGTGAATAGTCTGGCTTTTGTTCGTACAGTTTGGAATCTGTATAGGTAGCA
>JASANF010001494.1:0-66625 GCA_030248245.1 Trissonchulus sp. WLG1_4 | reverse complement strand
TGGCCTACGTTCACGTCCAAAAACACTGAAAATGCAATTTTCAAGGGGTCATAGCTCAGAAAATCTAAATTTGTGGATAGGGGTTCTATTACAAAAAATGCTTCACCCAAGGTGCTCTACTCCAAAAAACGGATCAAGTGCAGTTGGGGGGGGAAAAATAGTGGACCTATTTTTTGGAGTAGAGCACCTTGGGGGAAGCATTTTTTGTAATAGAACCCCTATCCACAAATTTGGATTTTCTGAGCTATGACCCCTTGAAAATAGCATTTTCAGTGTTTTTGGACGTGAACGTAGGCCAAAGTTCGAAGCCAAAATTGGCTATAATCTTTGTTTTTAGATAGTTTTGAGTGCGTTATGATGTTTTAAGGCATCGTTCAGGCTTAGTTGGCAGGATTCTCTAGGCTAAGCTGGCAGGATTTTTTCTGAAAATTTCAATTTTTTATTGCCTAAGCCTGAGCCAAAGCCTAAGCCTGAACCTAAGCCTAAGCCTAAGCCTGATACTAAGCCTAAGCCTAAGCCCCATACTAAGCCTAAGCCCTAAGCCTAAGCCTAAGCCCAAGCCTAAATTAAGGCCAAGTTTGAATTTGGTCAAAAATTGGACGTTTCTGGCGAATTCGGCCAATTTTTCGGCTGGAACACGGTCAAAGAGCCTTTGTTTTGATTCTAAAAAATTGTAAACAATAATCTGACACCATTTAGACACGATTAGAACGCAAAAATCAAGGGCTTCGGAAAAAATTGTAAAACGTCCCTCACTGAGGGTTCAGATTTCGGGGGGTCATATCTCAGAAAATCCAAAAAATGAAATAGGGGTTCTTGAAGCAAAAATGCATCCCCCAAGGTGCTCTACTAAAAATAATAGGTCCACTATTTTCCCCCCCCTGCATTTAACCCCAAAAAACTAGGTCCACTATTTGCCCCCCCCCCCAAACTGCACTTGATCCTAATTATGCACGCTAATGTTAAGCGTGCATGTTAAATCCGTTTAGTCCAGTAGTAGTTTTGGAATGGGGTCAGACTAAAATCAAGCCGCAGACTTATTTTAACTCGTTTAGTCTGTTTAGTCCGATTTGTCATTCCTAAACCTCGGACTAAAATAAGTCCAGTCCTTTTAATCCGGTAAAGGAACAGGCCCAAAGACAAGAAACAGTATTTATTTTGTTCGTCCATGCTTGAACTAAGCCTCAGCCTAACCCAAAACAAAATCAGCCCTCAAAGCCTGGCCTACATTCAACACATGCTCGTTCACAGCAACAAGCAGTAGCGTACCCAGGATTTCGCGAAGGGGGGGGCTGAACTGATGGTCGACGACCGGGGGGGGGGGGGTGAAACCGCACACGCACTCCACGGCAGTCTGCAGAAAGTTCAGCTTTTTAAAATTTTTCTACTGATTTCATTGATATTGCAAAAGTTTTATATACGCAACATGTCGTGCAATCATAGTGGTTGCAGGGGTCTGGGGGCGGCAGCCCCCAGAAGCTGGAGCTTTTTTAGAATTTTGAAATAAAATTTGCATCGAAAAACCATTTCTAAGCAACAGTTGTCGTGAATTCATATACATATAGTGGTTGCAGGGGTCTGGGGGCGGTAGCCCCCAGAAGCTGGGTCTTTTTCAAAATTTTGAAATAAAATTTGCATTGAAAAAGCAATTGTAAGCATCACTTGTTGTGAAATCATAGTGGTTGCAGGGGTCTGGGGGCGGCAGCCCCCAGAAGCTGAAGCTTTTTTAGAATTTTGAAATAAAATTTGCATTGAAAAAGCAATTCTAAGCAACACTTGTTGTGAAATCATAGTGATTGCAGGGGTCTGGGGGCGGCAGCCCCCAGAAGCTGAAGCTTTTTTAGAATTTTGAAATAAAATTTGCATTGAAAAAGCAATTCTAAGCAACACTTGTTGTAAAATCATAGTGGTTGCAGGGGTCTGGGGGCGGCAGCCCCCAGAAACTAAAGCTTTTTTAGAATTTTGAAATAAAATTTGCATTGAAAAAGCAATTCTAAGCAACACTTGTTGTGAAATCATAGTGGTTGCAGGGGTCTGGGGGCGGCAGCCCCCAGAAGCTAAAGCTTTTTTAGAATTTTGAAATAAAATTTGCATTGAAAAAGCAATTCTAAGCAACACTTGTTGTGAAATCATAGTGGTTGCAGGGGTCTGGGGGCGGCAGCCCCCAGAAGCTAAAGCTTTTTTAGAATTTTGAAATAAAATTTGCATTGAAAAAGCAATTCTAAGCAACACTGGTCGTAAAAAAAGAGTGGTTGCAGGGGTCTGGGTTTGGCAGCGCCCCCCCCCCAGAAGCTGGAGTATTTTTAGAATTATGAAATAAAATTTGCATTGAAAAACCAATTCTAAGCAACACTTGTCATTTAGATTAACAGTCACACATTTAGATAAAAAAAGCACGAAAAATCGGCCCATGGTGGGACTAGCAAATCTGAAAAATACGTTGTATACAGGAAAAAATTGAAGAAAAACCATGGGTGACAAGGGCTGTCCTTAGACGTTCGTCCTCCACTCCACCCACCACACGGTTTTTAATTAAAAGCCACACAAAATATATAACTAAATACCAATAATAGTTGTCAGCATTACTCATTATTAATACACCATAGCAGATATAAGTCGTGTATATACATTAGCGCAGTAATGAATTAGGGGCGAGATCCATCCTCTCGAAAGAAAATTTTGGAAAATTTTTGAAATTACAGTGTAATTTTAGTCAATTGGGAACGTGCCGGAAAATTTTTTTCAGCGGTGTCATAAAACCAAAGAAGACCACAGGAAAAAAAAGTGAAAAAAAGGGGGGGGCTGAAATCGCGAAGGGGGGGCTAAAATCGCGAAGGGGGGGGGGCTGATGTCCCCCTAGCCCCCCCCCTGGGTACGCCACTGGCAACAAGACAATCCACGTCGACGTCAAAGATCAAAACGCTAGTGGCGCAGTCAAGCCAACAACAGGTTAAATTTTAAAATTGTGTTATGCCCACTACTGGTCGGCAAATGAATAAATATGACCTAATTGTATTGAATGTTGGTACAATGCTGGTTATTTTAAGTACTAAATTATTGCATGATACTGCTGCACATGTTTTTTGAGCGTGACACGTATTTACGCGTTTGGCTTGTTTACGCCGCAAAAATTGTAATTATTTTCTTTATTAGGTTTCGAATTAATTTTTGTGAAGTTATTTGAAATTTGTTGCCGTAATTAATGGTGCTACATTTTTATGAGCTCGACAACTGTGTCCATCGTTGGTAAGTACGTTTATCATATTTTTTTGGTACACACAATTGACAGTTGTTTGCCTGTTGCCTAGTTTATCTTCAGTTTTGTGGTGGAACTTTATAGAACTATGGGCGTACTTTACTAATTAGTGCTAGTACTGAGCATGCTGTAATATGTACGTGGGTCTAATCAAAGGTATTCTACCGACATTTGATTGTATGGTATCTTTTGTGCAATTTTTACCATCCCTTTCCCAAGTCTGGCGAAACGAACGGAACGAACCTTTACCTTATTCTGATGAAACGGAGTTTGCAATTTTTCAATAAATTTAAATAAAACACGCATCCATAGGTTAGAAATGCCTATATTTAGAAGCCTTTATGGTAAAAATTTGTAGAATTTTTTCTTGGTCTCGGAGTGTATAATATAATGTAATGTACTCAGGTTCAGGGAGGGCCCTGATTTGAAAGTCTTGTCTATTTCATGTTATCAATTCAGATAAGCTGCCCTTCAACAAATCTGCTGCTGATAAAATTTTTGATAAAATTCCTGGAACTGTCAATAAATTGTTTTATTTTCAGGACTAGGATTTCTTGGCGTTCTCTTGGCAGGATATGTAGCTCAATATTACCTGCCAGCGCCGACCCCAAAAATTGCGGGGATTGATCTCGGAACCACTTATTCCAGCATCGGTGTCTATCATGCAGTTTCCGGCGATGTCGAAATCATTCCAGATCCAAAGGGTCGCATGACCATTCCTAGCATTGTTTGTTTTCTGTAATTATTTGAAACGTTTATTTAACATATGAATTTGGTTTTTGCTATCAGGGTGTCCTTTACTTATCTTGCATAATTTTGGACTGCACCTTCAGAGTTTATTCTGGTCACTTCCATTTCGTTATCAAAATTACCAAACCATCATTGCATAATTTTGCATATTTTTATTTTTACATGAAATATAACGCACTGTCATCTTTCTGTTTTTTACATGAACTATAACGCATTGTTGTACGCAAAAAACCCTCTTGTTTCTATGCATTGGGTTGTATTTATTTAGCTCTAACGGAAGTACCCTTGTTGGCTATGAAGCTCTGGCTCAAATTGAACATAATCCGGATCGAACAATTTGGGACGCCAAACGGTTTATGGGCAAAACATTCACGCAGGCTGAGTTGACCAAGGAAGCCGAAAGGTATCCATTTCAGGTGCGTATAAGGTTTGGCAGTACTGTCATGTATATATGGCTCGGTAATGCTGAGTACATTTGGAAAAAAATAAATGTAGTATATATTGTACCATAACAAACAGTGCGCTATTTATATAACGTTTGTGTTCAGGTCCAAGATATGGGAGCTTAGCAGTTACGAAATTTTTATGTTTGTTTTTTAACAATTATAAAAAAACAAATATACGTCGCATTCTGGCTACCTGTGAAGCTGATGATATTGCAACCACGCGTACGACAGCCCAGTATGTAAATCACGTACGCTTTTTTTAGATTAAACTGGTAGAAGAGCGAGCTTATTTTGTGATACCGAGTATTAATGGCACCGAAAATAGACTGGTTTCACCGGAGCAGGTTGGGAGTGTGATTTTGAAGTATTTGCGTCATTTGGCCGAGCAGTCTTTGAAAGCGCGTATCTCGAAGGCTGTGCTAACAGTGCCGGCTGAGTTTAATGAGGTTCAACGCAATGCTACTATCGAGGCCGCTAGATTGGCTGGTAATTTTATTTTTTAATTATAAATATTTACGGTTTTATTAAAAATATTTTTCATGTATGTATATATATTATGTTTGTGTGTGTGTGTGAAACCTTTCGGCTTAGTCGTCATTTTTTTGGAGTACAGGGGCCTGTTACTAAGTTCGACAGATGTATATACACGGGGGTCAGCGGGGTAATCATCAAGTCTCACCGGGACAAGCCCCCTTGCCCTTGTTAGTAGTGAAAAACATGTCCCGAAGAACTAAAAATTTTGCGCAATGGCCTCAAAATACTTGATGCCTCAATTGGCCTCAAAAATGAGCACAAAGCCTAGAAAGTGTGACAAATATGTAAACATTTTATATACTTACAGTTTAACATCTTGGTATTTAAATAAAAAATTGAAATTTTTGCATTTTTGTGAGTTTAAATTTACCAACCAAACATACATGTAGTTGGGGGTGGGGACGACCCCCCCTCAAAGAAAAATTCGGTCCCGGGCGAGGGAGGCGGGGTTCCGCCAGGGGAAAAAGAGGGGGGAGGGTCCCGGCGGGGGTAAAATTTTGGTCAAAATTTGCAAAAATCGGCATTTTTTGTGAAATTTAAGCGATTTTTACCAAAATTTTCCCCAAAACTTGTCAATATAAGTGTTTTTTGGTCAAAAATGGCAAAAATAGCGTCATTTTTGGGAGGGGAGGGTCAAAAATGAGTTGACGCAGGGGAGGGGGTACCCAAAATTTTGGTGCTGTTACATGTATGCAACCAAATATCCGGCCAACCCCCACTAAAATTCTAAAATTTCTAATAATCGAGGACAACCCCCCAAAAACTGAGACCCCGTGTACATCTACAGGTCTTGCAATTGTAACATAATTGTAACAATTGTAAGTGTGGAATAAGGGGATTCGTTACGAATTTGTTGGAGGTTCATTATGAATAGCAATAGGGCCCTGACCGCACCGAAATATTATCAGAATCGTATGTTATATATATTATTATATAATAATATGTTTGTATATATTTAGGTTTGGACGTCTTCCGAGTGATCAACGAGCCGACCGCCGCCGCCCTGGCCTACGGGCTGCACAAGAAGGACGGGGTGGAGTATGTGCTGATCGTAGATCTGGGCGGGGGGACCCTGGACGTATCGCTGCTCATGATCCAGGGGGGCATGTTTCTCACAAGGGCCATGGCTGGTAGGGGGGGTTTCCCCATGTTATTTTCTAGGGTTGGTCCATACATGTATATAACAGCACAAAAATTTTGGTACCCCTTCCCCCCTTTGGTGGGACCGCCCCTCCCCTGAGTGTACTGAAATTCGACCCTTCCCTCTCCCAAAACTGACGTAATTTTTACCTTTTTTGCAGGGTTGGCAAGTCTCGGGTTTGAAACCGAGACCGAGACCAGGTAACCGAGACCACCCAAACGACACCGAGACCAGCCCTTGAAGACCTTTTTTAAAATTTCAGTTTTATACACTTGAGGTATTTTGAAACGTGAAAAATTAGTGAATCAAAAGTGACCATTAGGTTGCGAGAAACTTATCATTGTAATGACCGGATGCATGAGAGTAATTGACAATCGGGAAAGAGGATCATTTTCCCGTTATTCTGCGATTTTGTTATTTTGCGATCGTGCAAAATTGTCAAAACTTCAAGTGTGGTCTGAAATACCGAGACCACCCTATGGCAGATCTCGGTTTTACTACCGAGCCCGATCCTGAGACCGAGATCAGCATAGTCTCGGTTTTTTACGAGACCGAGACCGAGACTGCCAACACTGTTTTTTTGGCGGAAAAGCTCCGATTGTGGAGAAAATGGCTTAAATTTTGTAAAAAATGCACGTTTTATTCAAAGTTTGGCGGAAATTTTTCTCGCGCTGGAACCCTGCCCTCTCTTTTACCCCTGGCGGGCTTGCCTTCCCTCCTCCGGGAGCGGATTTTTTTGGTGGGGTCTCGTCTACCCCTTCACAACTATATACATGTGTGCAGTGTTCTAATGATGACGCGCTGGCTTGTTGAATAATATTTTGGGAAGACCACCACTTTTTATGATGCAATTTTTGTGTTAGAAAGCTTTTATTTAGAAATTTTTAAATCAGGGTAGGCGCGATAGCGCCTAACCCTAGAATAGGAACGAAACTCCACATTGCAGAATTTCTAAATTAATTTTTTTAATAACTAAAAATTTGTGCAAGCAAACTGGTTTTAATTTGGTGTGTGCACGTGCCTGGGGGACGGCTACATGCTGGCCAAATTTCAGGCGAATCGGTTGGGTATTACCCGAGATATGAAAAATCGTCTCCCGCAAACTCGGATTTTTCCGTCTTTTCCGTTTTTTCCCGGCGACATAACTCAAGAAATTCTTCTGAGCGAGGCACTTTTTTGTGTTTTTTATATTTGTCGTGGTCGGCAATAGAGGCATCATAAAGATTTTGTTCTAGGCTTTTGCCGTTTTGGCTCTGCTGGGAGGGGGGAAACCCCTTTTTTGGGCCTCGAAAAATGGCAAAGTCAAAAATAAACTCGAGCCGACTTTTGAGAAGTTACGCAAAGAGCCCAAGTATGATCTCTTGCATGCATGGTAGTGTAGTGGGGTTGTAGTGCATCTCCCCTTTTGGAGTCGATCGGGTGGCCTGGGGAGGGGAGTCGGAAGGTAACTCACGTGTATTATGGGGGTAGGCTACCTACGGGCACTACAGCCAAGACGGTTATAGATGGAGGTCTATCGTTTTGTATGCGAATATAAACCCATATACTGTGCATTACAGCGTGTTATTAGTTTAGCTGTCAGATTTACCTAGCAGCCAGAACTGGTGCACCCCCCTCTGACACCCTTGAAAACATGCTTTTTCATGACTTTGTCAATGTATAACGCTTTAATGGTTAATCATTCGTGCTGTATTGTTATGATGACGCAATAAATACGTGCAGGGGTGTCAGTTGATGTTGTTTGGTCAGCGTCGCGTATGGTGTTTCACTTTGGCACCCCAGGCAAATTGGCAGAAGTCTCAGGTCGCGTCAAAAAGTGACCACCTAGGGTACTTTTGGGGTGGAAATTTTTTTAGATTTTTTTCTTGAAATCTCGCTTCTAGGAGTTATTTGGGCCCCTGAACACGAATCTGGGGTTAGTTTTTGCCTATCATCCCCCTGGACCCGCCTACACGGCCCCCTCAGGGTACCCCCCTAGGGGGTCCTCAGGGGTCAAATTTTCGAAATTGAGATTTTGATGTCTCTAGGGGTAATTTGGTCCCCTGAACACGAATCCGAGGTCCATTTTTACCTAGGACCCCCCTGGACCCTCCAACGACCCCCTCAGGGTACCCCCCCCCTAGGGGGTCCTCACTGGGGGTCAAATTTTCGAAATTGAGATTTTGATGTCACTAGGGGTAATTTGGGCCCCTGAACACGAATTCGAAGTCCGTTTTCGTCTAGGACCCCCTGAACCCTCCTACAGCCCCCTCAGGGTACCCCCCATGGGGGGTCCTAAGGGGGTCAAAATGGGGCAAATTTTCGAAATTGAGATTTTGATGTCGATAGGGGGTGTCAGTTGATATTGTTTGGTCCGCGTGGTGTGCACTGGTCCACTTTGGTAGCCCTAGCAAAGTGCCAGAAAGGTCAATTTGACAAAATTTTAAAATATTTTCAATTTTTTTGAATAACTGAAAAGGTTAGTTTGAGTTGCCGAACACGAATTTAACGTTACGTTGACCAAAATTAATGTGTTAACCCAAAATAATGACAAATACGAACAGGCCAATTGTGTACTGTTAGTGGCATTGTAGAAATAAGTATGTAGTGCAGCATACACATGCGCGACTATCACTTTTCAGAATTTATTATTTTCATACAAATATACAATTCAAGTGTCAGCTTCCTGTCGTCAAGTAAAATGGCTGCAGCGGAAAAAGAAATAGGATTATTATAAAAATGCCCTTTCACCAAGGGCAGCAGTGTGGGCAGAATAGGAAAGTTGGCTGATCTTATAGCGGAAAAATGCTAATAAGCTTGTCAAACACCCGGGACCAGTTTTGCAGCCGACTAGGGAAACTCAGCTTGCTAAATGAAGCGGGCAAGAGTTGCGTCAGAATAGCAGTCGCCCGACACGTTAGTGCTTTCTGCACCCTATTCGCGCGAATTAATCAGCCATTATCATCATCTGCACTGTTGCCGGAAAAGTGTCATGTACTTCATTCTTGATGTTATTTACTAGGCAAGCTACATATGTCCTGAAAATCATTTTTCATCCATAATATATATAATAATCAATCGATCGCCATTCATTTTTATTGCCATTGTAGTACAGTATGTTTGCTACACCAAAAAATGTACTAGTAGTAATCTGGTAGTTTTGTATGTTTGATAAATTATTTCTTGTTTTTAGGCAACAATCATCTAGGCGGCCAAGATTTCACTCAGCGACTATTCGAGTATTTTCTGACAGAATTCGAAGCCCAGTATGGTTTCCATCTGAATAACACTGAAGACATACAGAATCTACGTTTAGCGGTGGAATCTCTGAAGCTAGAATTGACATATCTTCAAAAGGGCTCAGTCGACCTGGCACTGCATACGCCTCCAGTTTCAGCAAAGCCACAAATATTTCATCATTCCATAAGTAGGGCCAAATTCGAAAGCCTTAATGACGATTTATTTCGTCGCATTCTCAGTCCAATCAAAGCCGCTCTGATAGACGTTGACCTGCAGCCTAGCGAAGTGGATGAAATTGTGCTGGTCGGCGGGTCGACTCGAATTCCGCGGGTTCGCGAAATTATTCGCGATTTTTTCGCCGGAAAAGAGCTGAATTTTGGCGTGGATCCTGAACTGGCGGTTGTGACGGGGGTGGCTGTGCAGGCCGGGGTTTTAGGCGGGGGCTGGCCCCTGCAGGTTAGCGCTGTGGAATTGCCGGCTAGATTTAAGAAAATTCATGTTTATGAGTAATTTTTTGGAAAAATGGGTAGGTTTTTGCTAATGGGTGGATGGAATTTGGCTTAGTAGTCTGATGAAACAGGTTTTTGCTGTAAATTTTGGAACAGAACTTTGAAAGATTTTTCAAATTAAAGTTTGTTAGCCTTTTTTATTAATTGTGGATAGGTTTTTCTGTTAGATTGAACATTGAACAATTGCTTCTGTCGTTTTTGGAAGTTGATTTAAGGGGGTAGTGTCGCGAAAGCAGTCGATTTTGCGCGACTATAAAACATTTTCAGTGAAAGATAGGTCAATGTTCTTTATATCTTCTAAAAATATGTTTCAAGGCAAATGTTTTTGCCAAGTTTCCGAAAAATTGATGCAGCATACAGTTAGCAGTGAAGACGCAAAGTCGGAAAAATGACGTTTTGAAAACCTATTCACAATCGATAATTTCATAACAATTAAAAAACTTTTTGTTTAGATTCTTTACGCAAAGTAAAAGCACATATGCTCTAGTTTATGCACACAAAATTTAGTGCAAATTGCTTGAGTGGTTGTGCAGTAATGCCTGTTTGAACTGTGAAACTGTGCGTAACCTGTAAAGTACTCACAGCAATAATGATAAATTGTAAAAAAAATAGACACTTATTTTGAAATCAAAAGAAAAACGAACCTTCATTTTTCATTTTTCTTATTTGTGGCACAAAATTGTGCGTCAAAACATTACATGTACTTCACAAGCTGGCCAATCTGATATCTAGCCTGATTTTTTGAACTTTTATGTCTCTATTGTGTGATGTCTGGCTCACAAATGGTGAATGGTTAAAAATATTGGTTGATATTGGTAGTCTAGTGTCTGGCAGTAATTATTTAATACAATATAGCATTAGACTAGTTTCTCAGTGAACGTACAATTTCAAAGCAAAAAGTTCTCATTTTGCAGCCTATGAGCAAAACTGCGTTGGCGACACTACCACCTTAAAAGATTTAAGTAATTACGATGATATTCAAATTTATCTAGTTTGATTGGTTTATGTTTAGTCTGCTTCAAGAGTCAAACAGTATCAAATTGTGTTTTGTTTGTTTTCATTTACTTTTTTGTTTTGTTGGCTTTTGTCGAAGTGTCCCATGTCTGGATTTTCAGGATTTTTTTCAAACTAATCATACATGAGTGCGCTCGTGCAATTCATACAAGAAAAGTTAGATAAAATCAGCTCTTCGCCATATATTTAAATTGTTTTTCAATATTTACTGTTTATGGTTGAACTTTTGAGTGTTTATGTATTCCCTGAGACAAGGCTGTTATTGGTAGAAACAAGAGTACATAATAGGAAGAGTATGACACTCTCCCTATTATGCCTGGCAGCGCGCGTCCAATGCGCAGCGCGAAATAGGCCTTCTGTGTACGGTTTTGAGGGGGGGGGTCCCCCCCCCCCTCAACTGAAGACCCCGTACTCAACTGAGGGGGGGGTACCCCCCCTCAGTTCAGTACCCCGTCTTCAGTTGAGGGGGGGGGTACCCCCCCTCGTTTCAGCACATCAACAAAAGTCTTTGTTAGTGTCTTGAAATGAGGGGGGGTACCCCCCCTCAAAACCGTACATAAACGGGCTATTTCGCGCTGCGCATTGGACGCACGCCCGAAGGCATAATAGGAAGAGTGTCATACTCTTTTTATTATGTACTCTTGGTAGAAATGTGGTTGTTTGTTGTGGTTGGCTTTTGTTAGGCACTGAATATGTTTTACTTTTCTTTTTTTGTGTTCTTGTGTTTGTTCACGTTTATGTGCTTTACAGTTGGGTAGTTTTTGCTTTGAATCGTATAATTAGAACAGGGTTAGATCAAGCGGTAGGTTTAGAGGGTTCAACTTTTTCCTCCAGTTTTAGGGAAGCAAAGAAACATCATCCGTATCATAGATGTTCAGTTGAAAATATCTGCGAGAGGTGATTTACGCGGCTTTCAAATTTGAAAATATGAGTATAAAAATTATTAAATATGAATGTGCCATTCATATACCTAATGCACAACGCAGTGATCACACTTTAAATCAAGAATGTTTTTTAACCAGTGATATTTTTTGACTCCTTCCCCTTACAATTCTTTAAAGATGATTGATGGTGAATTTAACAATCTTTGCTGTTATCAAGTTTTAGTTATATTATTCTGATATATTCACATCATCAAAAAACTATTTTATTGCTTCCTCGCTGTTTTAGATTTGTTGCTGGCTGTTTTTTGCTTGTGGACAGTGATAAAGTAGGGATATTTATGTAAAAGCAGAAGCTTTATTCTCCAGGAAAAATATATTTTTCCTAGAATCGTCGATTCACACTTTCAGATGTATTGTATCTGAGACGACCTTTGCCATTGTTTCACAGTCGGCTCTTCTGTTGTTTATGTATTTATTTATTTATTGGTTGGCTGTTGTGTCCTGTTGTTTCATGGAAATAAAAGTTTATCTTCGGTTTGTTTTTTGTCATGCTTTAACCTTCAGTCGTGCGTTTTTTCTTAGTTTGCGATATTTCACGCAGCAGTCGCCGAAGTAGAGTTACGTTGCCAAGAAAGCTCGACATTGGTCATGACGCTCTCTTGTCATCTAAAACTCGCAACGGCTATTTCATCGTTCCTTCCGATTGGCTAGAATAAAAAAGTGTACTCTTCTATATTATGCACTCTTGGTAGCACGTATTGACCATCGGACCAAATGAAATAAGAAATTATACTAGGAAAGGAATGAGTCGGAATATAAGACTAAGATCAGATTGACGTGATTATTTCGTAATTTTGCCGGTTGAACGGAAATACGGCTGTAAGTACTAATCGAGCCTAAGGGTTGTGGGCAACATTGCTTCGCGAGCTGAATTTCTAAGTTGAGCTTGAAAGTTGTTTCTACCATAGACGCATTGAAACTATAACGTAGGAAGTCCGGTGTTTAACGTAATCGTGCACGAAAATAAGACTAAAAGCAAGAGTAGACGCCACGGGTAATAAAAATTTATAAAGGGTATGTGACTCAATATTACCGTTATTTTAATAGTGCTTTGGACTTTTAATATTAATATAAATAGAAGACCCCAAAATTTTTTAATATAATTATTAATATTAATAGAAGCGCGATTTTATTTTAATTTTAATATTAATATAAATAGTGTGTCTGATTTTATTTTTAATATTAATATAAATAGAAACTTAAAATCTTTTTAATATTAATTTTAATAATAATATAAATATGATTTTAATTTTCACGCTAAGGGTCAATAAAGCATAGAAAACACACACTTTCCAGTGAGCATACAAGTAAGATTGCATGTTATTGACAAAATGACAGCCTAAACGACTGCCGATTCAAGCACTATTAAAAATACTATTAACAAGCCCAATCTGCGGCAAAACCTTCAGTAAGTATCAAGCATTACTTTCAAGTAAGCTGACCAGCGGGTCAGCTAAAACCTGTTGTGCAGCAATTAATTATCTTACTCCAAAATGTGTATGCAAAAGATTGACATAGTTTTTTCTCAAAACAGATTGTTTTAACAACACATTTTCATGAGTTTGGAGTCGTTACATAGTGAAGCCTGAGGTGGCGTATAGTAGAGACGCCAAAAGTGAACCAGTCCTAATGTGCACCATTCGGTTGTTCAAATGAATGTAACTTCAACGGTAATGCAAGTCTCGTCTTGAAAGTGGCACCATATGATAGAGGAATTAAATCACTATCCTCGACACCAGTTTGAAAGATGTGCGTACAAGAAGCAATGTACACTGCTGCAACAAACTTTTTTAACTGGAAAATGCGTGCTGTCCAATTGGACAAGACCTCTGACCGTTTTTTGGAAAATCTTTAATAATATCAAAAATTTAGCGTAAAGTGAATGCATTTTTGACACTACTACATTCAAAAATTTTTTGCTGATTTCGAATTTGTACAATATAAAACATAAAACTGCACGTAACGATCTTGAGAGGCGTTATTCTGCGGTGCACCAAATCTTGCAATTTGCCCCTAATGTGCACCACCCTAGATTTGAATGTGCACCAGGCGCCCTATTTTGCACCATTATTAATGCCTTCATTACATAGCCATACAGCAAAATTTTGAATGGAAATTAATTTTTTGTCAGAAAAGTGTATGCACTCAAGAAACTCCACAATTGAAAACAATATCAAATTCTAAGATTTTTTTTTTGAAAAAGCTTATGGCAGAAGAAAAAATATTTTTAATTATTTTTTTTGCGGGAGTTTTTTTTTTTTTTTTTTTAAAAGAGATTATAAACACTTTTAATATTTTTAATATCGCTGATTATTTTTAATATTTTTAATCTTTTTATGAAAAGGCCCTAACATTTTGATACAATTTTAGCGCCTCCAAATTTGGTGCACTTTTAGGCACCACAAAGCAGAAAAATTTGGTGCAGTTTAAGGCCCTTAAATAGAACACAAAATGCATTGTAAAATATCGATATTGAAATGCACGATTGACACAATGTTGCAAACAACTGAAATACGGTTCGCAGAACTGTTTAATATGTATTTTAATAACAACTTTCACATTAGTACAGTGGTTAGTGTAAGGCGGGTCGTTGCCGCACCTACGAATGGCCCAAGCAGGAACAGAGGGTACCGGCTATCTAGGGGAGAGGGAGAGTCATCCCTCGCCCGTAGCCTCGACCACTCCGCCGGCGGGGCTGCCAGGTATGATGAGCAAGGTCTTCCGTGCGGGCCGGGGTTGCCGGACACCGACGGGAAATGGGGCTTACCTACTCTACGGGGCAAGGCGCAGTAGGCGCAGCACACAGAATTGGCACTGCCCGCTAAGCCTGAATGGGCTTGTCAGAGCGGGGCGGCAAGCAATAGCGAGGGGGCTGGTCACGGCGCATACGGAACGCAGGGGTGGCAGGGCCTCTCTAGGCCGATACTGCCTGGGGACACACGACGAAACATGGCAATGCTTCTAAGCCAGAACTGCCCAAGAAACGACGCAAACGCAACTAATGGAAATAACACCTTTAATGAAAAGCAAGACAGGCCATTTTGGCTGAATTCTGTGGTAGAAATAATACGCAATCACCGTAATAAGGACACGACCACACCGGCCTAGCAAAACAGCACACACTGCATAAAAATCCTGACTGCTACGGTACAACGAGGTCTGACTAAGCGTATACACACAGATAAGGTGACAAGTACGTATATAACGTTAAATTATGTTGAGCGTGTGTTCATAAATGTGAATATGTAAAAGGTAAGTTGAGTGTGAATAGGGGAGTAAGGGAGGGTCTCCCAAGTGAAGCCTTACATTAGGGTTTTCCGATGTCTGCAAATTGCTTGTTTTGGATCTGTATTTTCTCATTTTACACTAAACGATTTTACAAAATTTTTTTCACGCTTTCAGTTCACACATTTTGCTACAATTTACATTATTCAAAGTAGCGTTTCCATTAGCTTTTACCGTAAAATGTGGACTGGTGCAGTCAAGGGCACGGCCGGTTCACTTTAGGCCCTGTCTCCTAATGTGCACCAAATCCAAATATTTGAATTTAAAAGTCACAGAACTTAACCTAAAGTTAGTGTCGCGGCACAAGATTTAGCGGAAAGTTGCACGAACTATTAGTCAATGTTACAGTAAAGTTTTAGCTTATTTGCTCAACTTATTCATGAGAAATATCGGACTAAGGGTGGACTGCACCAAATCGGATTAACTGACGATTAGCTTAATCCGATTTAGCTCAGACTTAAAATCCTTAAATCGGTTTAAATCCGCTGCACCAATGAAGATTAGCGCAGTTGGCGCTTAAGAATTAGTTGAAAACTCAGGCTTAGCTGCGACTTAGCTGGGATTTAACTAAGTCGATTTAACTGGAGTTTAGGTCCAGCTCAGACTTAAGTTAATCCGATCCAATGCAGTTTGGTGCAGTCCAATGTAAGTATCGGCAGTTTAGGTGTCAAATTTTAGGGGTTCACATTGGGCGTCTCTACTATATCAGAGAAAACATTAAACGCCGCCATTTATTTGATTATATTGATCCAAAATTCGAGAGCTGCAATAAGCAGTTTCTTAGTTATAAGTTTTTCAACTCAATTGCCTGTGTCCAATTATATTCCAAAATAAACAAAAGCAGCCAGTAAATTTGTAAACAGCATTGCGTTCATAAGCTAAAGGACTCCATGTTTAATGTTGTTAATTAAAATTAGATGTAATATAAAGTTAATCTATAGGGTAAATAACAACGCAAAATCCAGTCATCAAAAAGCAAATTTTGCATGAATTTAAAAAACTTGCCGAAACCGGGGATCGAACCGGGAACCTTTAGATATTAAGTCTAACGCACTCTCAACTGAGCTATTCCGGTTTGATGAATAGACATTAAAGTCTGCAAGACAAATGCTGAAGTGCTGAAGATTACAAGCGTAGGGAACATAAATTTTTGTGTTTCACCCTGAACACGATTATGCTTCGTCGATAATCTATTCGTTAATCAATGTTTTTTTGAACTTTGAATAAAGTTTCGTGTCGCAACGTTTCCTAAGTCAGTATGAGTGTAAATTATACTGAAAGCATGAGCCTGACACACTCTTCCTATAAACTCACTCAGTAATTGAGGGTATTAACAACGAAGTGGTTAGCTCAGTCAGATGGCAGGGATTTGGCGTAACAATCTGAAGACGGACGGTTCGATTCTGTCCGCTAGAAATATTTTTTGAAGCTTAGCGCTTCATTGAAGATATCTGAAGACTGAGCTATCATCTTTCCAGCGTAATTTAACACTGTAATTCTTGGTGACACACGCACATACACATTTGAGCTGAAGTAAAAGGTGCATACAGACACATTTCTTGCACAGGTTAGTGTTATAACGCCAAAGTCAAAATTAAAGACCTGTTGTGCTGTGGCACAACAGGAAAAACAAGCACGTTTTGCGAGTAGGGTTCAATTAATTTTTGATAGATTTCGTTGGGACATACTTGCACTGCCGAGGATATTCTTCTAATATAAACCGCTGCACCAAAATAATTTTAATTTATTTTTTCATTTTTTAACAAGAGGGACCACTCTCAGCTCAGTCTCATTTTCTAACCAACAATGTTAGCACTAATGATTAAAAACAAATTTAAATTTTGAATCAAAAAATCATGTGGCGTTAGTGTACATAGTTGATGTAGCTAGTAGCCACTAGCTACACTCCAGGCTAGTGTTAGTCTATTATCCGTCTACTCCGACTGCGGCGTGCGACCTTTCTTAACCAGTTTTTCCGCCCAATTCTGGTTCCAAAATTATGTACTATGTACGTACATACCAAAAATCGCGTGTCAACTGCAGCCAGAGTATCGGTCAGCCACAGACGCCCTGTAAATTTTGTCGATATTTTACCAAAAAACCTGTATTCTAACAGCAGCTGACAAAAATATACGTTAAATTATGTTTGTAACCGCTTGTACATACAACATGAATCAATCCATCATGTTACATGGACACCGCACTGACATCGACAACAATCAAGGCAGGTTGCCAACTCCATGTGAAGTTCGTATTTTCCTAGGTGGCTTCTTACGTTTCGGTCCGGGCGTAAGGTAAAATAGGTCCCGTTTTGGTGCAAATACTATGAAACCATGTAACAATCGCAAGTGCTTAAAATAAGAAATAAGCCAATTTCTAGGTTTTGTTATTTCTGAAATAAAAAGAGCTTATTTCTGCAATGGGAATGCCCTTTTATTTTTTAAATAAGGCCTTATTTCTTACATATTTCTGGTTACTTATTTCTTATTTCTGCCCAGTGGGAACCGGCCCTAAGGGCTTAGACATAGTCTGGACTACGTGTCATGAGACTGCTTTTATGCATTCCACCTTAAATAGTCAATTCAGCTGTGTCTAAACGATTAAAAAAGGCGTGATTAACATCCAAAATGAGATTATTGACATACATTCCAAACATAGGGACAATGGCCGATAGTATGTTGAATGGATATACGCTAGTTTGTTGAACAAAAAACAAAAAAAGAATATTTCCACTTAAAACTGACCTGTTCTAAGAAAAATCTAGGTACCTACCTAATGTTTTTAGGGCTAACTGTGCGAAACGTAGCTATACCAAAGATAACGACTGTTAGAAGTAAAGGCCTCAGAAAACTATCTAAGTACAGCACTCGAATTTTTATTACACAAGGTGCCTATCGATCAGTGTTTTAATAATTTTGTTAAGCTTTCAATTAAAAGTCATATACCGTCATAAGATATTAGAATAATAATAAGCGATAATAACAGCCAGCAAAAATAAACAATGTTTTCCTAGTAATTTTTGAATAAGCTATGATGCTGCTACAGGCAACACATCTATCTAGCGAGATAAATACCTGTACATAAAAGAATACATTGAAGTGGGGAAGAGGGTGGTTTAAAAACTTAAAAATGGTATTCTGAGTACAGCCACAAACGCTTCTCTTATGATACATGTACACGAAAAATTTTGTTAGAAAGTTGTGCTGAGTGGGAAAACATACAAATTAGGACAACAAAAATATAAAGAATAGGAAATACAATAAAACAATTATACAAATTTAGTTGAACAAATGCAGAAATTGTTATCAAGATGTATATTTTGTTTGCATTGTGTTTTTACAATTTACGAGAAACTAAATTTGAACTGAACTTGAATTTGAATTGAACTGTGAAACTGAAATTTGAACTCAATGTCATTGCTTTTCATTAAAACTTCGTTGTACAACTGCAAAAACACAAAAATATTACACAACAAAGATCCATAAACTTGAAAACAAGCGTTAACTGTCGTTAAGATGGCGATGTACTCATTCATTACCTTAAACTTGGTCCTAGTCAACTAATAGTTTTAAAACGCCGGATTGTACAAAATATAAAGACATAACATTGATCAAGCCACAGATTCAAAACCTTCAGTTCTGTACTACTACTCGACTCGGTGATAAAGTCGTATTAAGCAATACATCTTACCTTACATGAAACAGCACAACAATTTTGGGTACCCCTTCCCCCTTGGCGGGACACCCCCTCCCCTGCGTCAACTTATTTTTGACCCCACCTCCCAAAAATGACGCAAATTTTACCTTTGTAGACCAAAAAACGTCGATTTTGACTATTTTTGGAGAAAGATTTAGTAAATGTCGCTTAAATTTTACAAAAAATGCCATTTTTTAGAATTGTGGATAAAACTTTGCTTGGGCTAGGGCCTAGGACCCTCTCTTTTCCCCTGGCAGGACTTCCCTCCCTCCCCAGGGACCGAATTTTGCTGGGGGTTTCCCCCATGCCCCTAACTACATGTATACATCTCACCAATTACTTAAAAAGAATTGTGAAACTATGTATATTAAACACAACAGGGTTCACAATACTTTTGGTTTTGAATGTTTACAGGATTTTGTCCTGTCAAGATTTTGTACCATATAATGTTATAAATCAACACTACCTTATCAAGTAACCTTAGGGGCATTGGTTGCCCACACTCCTGCCAAGTTTGATACCTCAGTTTTCAAGTGAAACATACTTATTATTTCGTCACGTATCAGTGAATTCTTTTTGATGTAAATAAGAATATTAGTTCCGGAATTCAGATTGATCAGCATGAAAATTATCGGACCGGCATAACTCCGAGCAGAAATCGGAAGAAGTGGAATAGCTAAGGCTCCAAAATTAGGAATTATATATAGCACGAAAGTACAAATTAAAATAATAAATAGAGAATGAGTGACTTTCATTTGCCTTTTTTTATCGCTCTTCATTACTTCTGATAAATTTTCGTCAAAACTAAAGCAATGAAGACTCATCATAGCGAAACAATAGATTATCACGCTTGAAGTGCTCGTTATCATTTTATACGTGAACCAAGCTTGCTGGATAGCAATGGGTGGGAGCTGTGGTAAAGGGCACATCAATACGACAGTACCAAGCAGTGGCTTTAAACTTGCCAAATATATACCAACAAAAAATATACCAACCCAAACCAGAGCGATAATAAGAGCCAGCAAAAATATACACATTATTGTTTTCCTTGTAATTTTTGAATAAGCTTTAATGCTGATGCAGGCAACGCATCTGTCTAGCGAGATAAATAGCAATACGGTAGTAGTTGTTGTTTCTCCGAGCACTACGGAAAAACATGTGAACAAACAAAATAGCTTTGAAAACGGTTTAAAAAGCGTTTCTGCACCCAGCACTAGCACAGCAAAAATGTAATATAGGCCTTGTACGGCCGTAGCAAAACCGAGAATGCCGTCACCTATTGCCAATGCAATTGGAAGACAAAACTCTTTGGTGCGTAGTTCCTTGTTTCGCCTAACAGCGACCACTATGAGAAGATTCCCCAAGGTTAATAGTAAGCCTTCAATTATGTATGCTGAGGCAAATGTAATGTTCTTAGTGTCAAAGTATGATCGTTGCTCCGTTTTGTTTAAAACCATGCTGACGTTAACATTTTGATTTTCCATATTGAACGACTATCTTAACCAAAATGAAGAAGCTCCTCTTGACAAGCAAAAATTTCCAGCTGCGCAAATTTTAATGAACGTTGAATAACAAATAGCAATTTATTAAGAATATTTACCTACGTCCAGTATGAGTGTTTGATTTCTTTTATGATTTTGAAAGTGTGTAGGTGTACACTTGTCTTTAATTAGCATACACAATACCTATAAATCTGAATTCATGATTAGTGTTCTCTAAGCAAGTTCTTCTGTTGAGTGACTAATGGTTATGGTAAAGCTTACAGAGACTACGTTGGTCAGGAAATGCAAAACCCGGTCTCTTCTTGCAGATGAAACTGAAATATTTGCTTGTAGTAACATAGTTAGTTAACATAATCACTGGCTTACTCATAAATAAAATAGCCAGATAAATGAATAACTCAAGAATAGCTGACTGATTTAACCCCTGAAGAAGTACTTATTAGATTCGTTTTCACAGATTCCTCTATGATGGATGCCCATTAACTAATCACCACACATTGTATATATTTATATATGCATAAACATATGTATAAATCTATGAAATAAATTAACACATCCGTAAACGATATATTTAGTAAAAAGCTTTTTATTATTTATTTATTTAGCTCTCTAATTTATTTATCTATTTTATTTATTTAGCTCTTCAGATAGGCTGCAACATTTAAACATTTTTTGTAGTTGGCCTGAGTTACATACATATGTGCTAATGTGCTACTGGAAAGTGTATTGGGTCGGTTGGTAAATTAGAAAATTGTGTTTTTTTTGTTAAAAAGAACTCCATCCGTTATTGATAAGTAAAAAACCTTCTACAATGTTGAATTGACTATGTCTGTTTTACTTATTGATTATATTTTCACTAGTTTATTTTAATATTTAATTACATAGTCACAAGTTTGTCATGGATATTAGCAAAAAAGTAGAAAATTAAGGGTGGATTTCACAAAGGTGGTTTAACTAAACCATGGTTTTACGTACGTTTTTATATGATTTGCACATAATTTCATTACGAAATATCGCCTGATTCGTTACGAATTTCCTAGATTTTCTTAAACCATGGTTTTAGCTCAGTTGAAATGTCAGCAAAATAGAGACCCGCTATGCCGCAGGTTTGAAATTTCAACTGAGCTAAAACCATGGTTTAAGAAAATCTAGGAAATTCGTAACGAATCAGCCGATATTTCGTAATGAAATTATGTGCAAATCATATAAAAACGTACGTAAAACCATGGTTTAGTTAAACCACCTTTGTGAAATCCACCCTAAGTGTTTAACATGGATACAGTTTAGCTTTAGTTTAGTTTAGTCACTAGTTACTACTAATAAGTTAGTAAGTGATCACACATGTAACGGGGTCACAATTTTGCGGGGCCTCTCTGGCATTCTTTGAAGACCCCCCTGATTGACCAAAAATACGCTAAATGTAGCAAAATTTTGAAAATTTTTTCCAAAAAGTGTTATTTTTTCGAAATTTTTTCAAATTTTCGGGAAAATCCCCCTTCCCGCTCCATTTTGGGGGGGGGGGGTCCCCTCCACCCTCTTCATACATGTATGTAAGGTATATCATATTAAAATTCATGATATATAATACTCAGTGTTTTTTGTGAAATAAAGAGGTTGTCGATAAAATTTTCTTCGCAGTTTGAATTGCCTCCTTGGTAAAATCAATTTGTTGTCTTGCTGATCTTGGTGTTGATCGAGACGGACTTAATGTATGACTTTTGCTGAATTTGAGGGCTTTGCTAAGTTTCGTTCCCGTCGGTGTGTCTGCGGTTCGGGACTGGGCTTGACTGCTGCAGGTTAAATCTTGTAATGTGGCCACTACTGGGGATAAACTATGGTCTTCCTGTTCTTTGCTTGGCCTGCGATTACTTCTAAAGGCGTCATTTGGGTGCAAACTTTGATGACTTCCCATTTTAGGTAAATTTTTTGTTAGTTTGTGTTTTTGCAAAACTGGTATTTTCGATACCGTTGCTTTTCGACGCTGTGATTTATATACCACATCAGGTGAAAATGTGAATGGTTGCATCGCAGTACTTGTTCTGAATAAATTAATTTCTTTCGAAAGGCTTCGAGATTTTGTTGCAGCGTCACAGATTTTCTCCGGAACCGGACTTGTTGCCCTATTAGTTACGTCTGCTGCATCGTTGCAAAGGTCCTGAAGTCGGTTGAGAAGAGTCACAAACTCTGTCGTATAAAGAGAAGCATGAGTGAAGTTCATTTTTGCCAGTTTTCTTACTTTTGTAGCTGACATGGATGTTCTGTTAATGTTGGCCAAACGTCGCATTGCAAAAAATGTGATCGTATAGCGTACTAAAATGTCAATGATTTCTACAATGGAAACGGTAGCAAAGGCTACGTACAGTCCCAGCGTTCCGCCACAATCAGCTAAATAAATATACGTGATCAATTAGAAAAACCCCGGGTGCCCACTGCCCCCCATGCCCCATAGGTAGTAGCAGTGCACACAGCACAGGAAAACTTCGAGCCGAAGTTAAACTGTGTACAAGTGGCTAATTGTTAAAAATATGAGTGTAACTTTTTATTCAATTTTCAAAACTAAAGCCAGTATATATACTCACTGTATAATTTGCTTAAATTTACATAAACTTGCTTAGGCATGTAAACAAGCAGCAATTTTATGCAAAATTTATGGAGTTCTTATCCATGGGTATGACCACCCGTGTGGTCTGCACAAGTAGCAGTGAGTTTCAGTGCAACTATTCGTCAAAATTTAAATCACTTGAAGAAGTTGCTTCAAAGGAAGTTAGACCTGTCGCTACATACCTATTTATCTGTAACACCAGGAAACTTTTTGTTATTACTGTAAACTGTTAGTAATTTTATGCCTTTGTTCACAATTCAAAAGTTCATAAACCGTTAGGTGTTTTGAAATTTTAGTTTTTTTGCTTTTGAGCAAAGCATTAAGTAATATATTATGTTGCAAAAATATTTTGTATTTTCAAAGAAAGAAATTTTCAAAAACAACAAGCACGTTTTGTAAGTAAAGTTCCGTTAATTGTGGACAGATTTCGTTGCGACATGCTTGCAATGCTGAGGATATTCTTCGAATATAAAACGCGGCACCAAAATCTTTTAAAGCCAAGATTTTTGACATACAGGCCTACTGTCACTCTTGAATCTCAATTTTTGTCTAATTAAAATAGCATAAACGAAAACGTTCAGTTATGAAAAATTTATAAATCGCCAGTAACTTTATTTGTTACCTACATGAAGCTGCAGTCCTGGTCAAAAAGACAGTCAGAGTCAGAAATCGCACAAATGGGTGTTCACTACATACATAGTTGCGTTCGTCAGTTTATGTTCTGGCTGAAACTTGCGCGCGAAAATACTAGGTAACCCGCTGACGATGCTGTGTAATGAATGAGTATGAAGTTTGACTATATCTAAACGTTGGCATATGTACCAACTTAACTCCATAGAATGGACACATGCTGGAGACCTATACTCTTAAAACCTGATTTTTTAAGGTGTCCATGGCGTGCATACAAAACGAATCTTCAAAGCATGTTATGCAGAATATTCCAGAATAAAAAAAAACTGCTATGTCCATAATTCCGTAGCAAGAGGTAAAGGACAATGTTCACAGCGTTTCTCAACTCGATAGCCTGCACACGATACACACACTTCTTGATTAATATCAATGGTTGGATTACAATAATATTGCTGTCTGACAGTCCCAGAGGCTGTATGTTGTACACGATACCATACACAACACAGCGCTGCAACTATTATATTGTAAGACTATGCAGCACCTATGACTATACAGCATAGCACACACTTTACAATACACACACCCACACATATAGTGCATTTTCAGGACCTACCTAGGTGCTCAGTTCAAATTTACATAGGGAGATAAGATACATGAGAAATCACATTTTGTAATATAGTATATACGCGGCGGCTGAGGCCGCCGCGTAATAAAAGCATTGGGACTCAGGCCCGGGGTTCTCGCGCCGGTGTTAAGCATGCTAAGACTTTGCCTCAGCTACAAATTTTTCAGGGACCACTTATTAGTTACAGCTTCATCAGAGGGTTTCTATTGGTTGAAATTTATCAATATTATTACACTCTCAAGCATGTAGCACATAGCACGAATATCGCAGGGCTAGTTCAATAAAAAATAGCCACACCTCAAAGACTGTCCTGACTTCCTGAGGAAGACCCGGCTTTATCCTTCTCAGCCTACATATACCTATGTACTTGGTTCTTTAGGTCAAATATTTGCAACTTTTAGTAACGAAGGCAAAAACCAGTAGCGCAAACTTTTTTGCCATGTCATGACATGCATGGATATTGAATATTTACGGTTATGACTAACCCACAAGCATGCAGCAATCCGTGAATACAGGCTCAAAACAACTATAATTGTACACTTTGGGCAAGTTTGTTCAATTAAAGGCCAATATTGCAAAATTTTCCACATTTCAAAGCTTTTTCGTTTTTAAACAAATCTTGAGTAAATTTAATATTAACTTTTTTGACATAAAAAGTGTCGGTTAGAAAAAAACTTAACGCTTAGTTTGTTCTTTAGAAAACAAAATAAAAAATATCTTGTTATATCAGCGCTACAGTAACCTGAACTTCACAGCATTAACAAAGGATGATAGCTGGCTGGCCGCCCGGGCCAGCTTACACACAAAATACGATCACACACAACACTAAAATTACACACAGACACACACACTCAGTTTTACCAGCGAATGTAATGTACCATACGTGTAATTCGCTAGAGCAAATCAAATGTAAGGTCCTGTCGCTACTGTGGTAGCGAGTGACAGGAAAAAGCGAGCGACAGGAAAAATTAAGGTCCGCTCGCACTCACGAACGGGTGCTTTTGAGAATCCGTAGTGCAAATAAATGGCAAATAGTTGTTGACTTTTCAGCTGTGATAGCATTTCAGCTCAAGTTTTTCCTGTCGGCACCACAGTGCCGACAGGTGTTTACGCTGCTTCTTGCAGCGTACTTTACACAATTTTTGACAGAATAATTGATGATTGGTTTAAGTTTTGACATATTTGTGATATTTATTGCCGGCGTTTAGTTGCTTTTCGAACGCCTTCATGTAAATATGTATTTATGTACATTATAATGTTGACTGCTACATATGTGAATATATATTTTAACTGTGGCTTAGTTTTGAAACTTCAGCAGGAGGGACCGTCGTGTAATATAATGTTATCAGGAAACAATTTTTTTATTAAATAACAAATAACACAGTTTTACATGCTTAATTACAAATTTAATAGATTCACATTTAATTTATTAAATTTAATTGGTTGAACTTTTTGATGAATTTACAAGCCGACGTAGAAAATATTTTGCGCTAAATTTCAATGTCTTGAAAACTGCTGTGAAACTGGAAATATACACGTGGACATAAGGTCACCCAGTTGGACCATGTTTCTCGTCGATACAGTTTAGCTGTTGGTGCCGATAGGTTTTGTTTTATACAATTTGGTGCTTAAATATTATTTTTCATTGCTGTCAACGCACTTGTGCATAAAGACAAGCTTGACTATTTTTTCAAAAACATTTTTTATATTTGCCCATAACGCGGTCGAGCACAGAAAGGTGACGAACCTTCCGAAAAGTGATGAACGTTGACCGACGACGAAGCGGTTTGACGTTGACAAATTGTGTCAAACATTTTTTTTGGCTTCAGGGCACTCTAATAGACTTCCGCATGCAATATACACAAAAATCTTTCTTTGTCACTTTCCGGCCAACGTTCGTCACTTTTTGCGAAGGATGAAGCTCGTCCTATGCCGACGAAGAGGGAACTTTTTTGCACAGTACTGTAAGCGTAGCCAAAATCAAAAATATGTCGATGCTTAAAGTGATATGAAAGCTAAATTTGAATGTTTTGTTTTAGCACATTGGCTAATACGACCAAAAAAGTTTTCACAAATTCTCACAACATTTTAGCCAATGCTGACGTTTGGTGTAGCGATTTGGCGTTTGCGCTGACGTTTGCCCTAAAACCCCAGGATTGAGTCGAGTTTTAGTCGAAATGAATTGCGGATGCACCACGTTTACAATCAAGTGATACATTTCTATTAAGCTTACATAAGTACTCGGGGCTTCTAAACTTGACGAAATTTATCCAAGTTTTATCCACACAATAATAGCATCGACAATAAGATTGCAAGGCGATAGGTCAAAACTTTGCGAAAGTGATAAAAGTAGCAGACAACTTTTGCATAAAACTGCTGCTTGTTGAAGCTTGTTTTATGTATATCTTGGCCGGGATTAGGTTTCAGTCAGTAGCAGCTGATATTTGCAAGCGGTAATTTTAACAAATCAATAAACTGAAGTGGCCAGGAAAAATTAGCAAATGCGCGAGGGCAGGGAACTCACACACGCGAATTTGTGCCCCTTATTTTTTAACATCTGTACATCTAAGGTTGTTTCAGTTAAGGTGCTAATTACGTTTTCGCAGCTTTTTTCATCGTTATATTTTGTAACAATTACTGATTCAATTTACAAGCGGTCTTTTGCATAATATCAGCCAACGTATTTTTCACAAAATTGCATTTTTTCAAGTGTCGATAAAACTTATAGCGTAAAATATTTTGGTGAAGCTAATCAGCTCAATTTTGGCATTTTTCCATATATTTCATTATTTCTTCGCTCTGGTAAATAACGTCTGCATACTGTCAAGTAATTTATACATACATATGTCACATTTATGTGTTGTGCAAGTTGTAGTATGCCAAACTAAGCGTACTGATTCAGCATATTTTTACTGTGATCAAAAGTTTGCCTCAAATTTTACTAAACAGTAAAGAAGTCAGTTTTCATGACTTTGGTGGGCTCTAACTAAAAAATTATTCAACCTTTGCACTCAGTTTGAAAAAGGTATCGGGGAAATTTATTTGGCTACTGTCAAATTTGCTTTCTTTGCATTTCTATGAACCCGTCAGGATATTCGTTACTTCAACTAAAATTAATCATTGTGCTAAGAAACGACGAATTTTAAAAAAAATTAAACTTAATTAACTAAGGCCTCATTGGGGTCAATTAATATTACACTAAGCACAGTTTGTCCTTAACCGCTGAAAAAATGGCGGACAAAAGTGTAAAAATTGCCATTTCATGAGACTGAAGGAAATTTGCCATTTTATAGGTGTTTATTAAAACTGCCAAGGCTTTTGGCTACTATAACATACTAATCAAATTTTCTAGATATAATAGATACACAGGGGACTATATCCCTGTGAATTATGGTGTCAAATGGTTTTTGTATTTTGTGATATTGGCATGATAATTCCAAACTGGTGTTAAAAACTTCAAAGTTACCAATCGCCTAGTACGACTAACAGAAATATGTCATATTGTAGCTGACAATATTCTTAAAATAAATATTCTATAAAATAAATAAAATAAAAAATATTCTTTTTTGAATGGCGTTTTTGAGTAGCGTAGGAGCCACAAAAATTTACATACAATTTTCCAAGTTTTCAAAAAAAACACGAAAAATCTTGCTTTTGAGCCATAAAATAGCCGTAAAAGTAAGAATCAATTTCAAGCTAAGCTCAAATAATGTTGTTTACATTTCCAATGTCTGTGTTAAGTTTGATTGTGTTCGATCAAGTATTTTTTGAATTATGCAAAAACTTCGAAAACGTAACTACCACTAACTGATAACTGATTACTTTTTTAGTAATCAGTTAAAGTTACATAACTGATAACTTAACTGAATACATTTCGCTTAGCAGTTAAACTTTTTATTTTAACTGATTTGGCGACAAAAACAGTTAACTGAACAACTGAATTTATCGCCAAAAACTGATTTAAATCAGTTAACTGAAAATATTTTCAGTTAAGGTGGTAGTGTCGCCAAAGCAGTTTTGCTCATAGTTTGCAAAAAGAGACCTTTTGAAGTTTTATGTTTACAAGTACAATGCAGTATGGTATGTACCAAATAATCACTTTCTGACCCCACACTACCGACATTGACAAATATCGTGGACCAATTGCCATTTGTAAGCCAGACATTACATAAAATAGACTTAAAAGATCAGCAAAACGAGCGTGACATCAGATTGGCCAACTTGTGAAATACACATAATGTGTCGACACACAATTTTTTCAACATTAAGAAAAAAGAAAAATAAAGGGACGTTTTTCTTTAGATTTCAAAATAAGCTTTTAGATTTTTCACAATCTCTCATTATTGCTGTGAGTGCTTCACAGTTCACGACAGTTTCACAGTTCAAAAAGTATAACAAAATGAATGTTGAAGCAATTTGCACTAAATTTTTTGTGCATAAACTACAGCATATGTGCTTCAAGTCTGTATGAATAACTAAACAAATAAGTAGATAATTGTGACGAAATTATCGAATGTGAATAGGTTTTCAAAACGTCATTTTTTCGACTTTGCGACTTCACTGCAAACTGTATGCTGGACCAATTTTGCTGAAACTTGGCAAAATTATTTGCCTTAAGATATACTTTAAAAATAGAGTAAGAACAGTTCAAAGATCTCACTGAACAAGCTTTACAATTGCGCAAAGTTGACTGCTTTCGAGACACTGCCCCCTTAGCTATAAATAAAGTTTCAATTATCCGCTTTATTTCAGTTATGAAAAATTCAATTTTTAGCCAAAATAGGCAAGTTCCATGTATTAGGAGACGCTCAAAAATTTATTTGTGTAGGTTATATGTAGCAGTATGCGGAGTGCACTCAGCAATTTATACGTATGTCGTATAGGTACATATCTATACTGGGGGTACACTAGCATTGGTGACCTTAATAAACCTTAATAAACCTTAATAATAGTACCATTGATCTATACCTACTACGACTGCTACACTATTACTACTAGTACTGCTGCTGCTGGTTCTGATCCTGTCTTGACTACAGTCTTCTCTTTCTACTACTCCTACTGCTACTACCAAGTTATAACAACTTCATGAATTATGCACTTATGCAAGAATACAACTAGTGCATCTTATCTCAAAAAAGCGCTATCGGATTTGAGCTAAAAATTCAAGAAACGCACGATGGAAGATAAAAACCAATTTGAGTGAAAGCTTTGGAGACCCTGATAGTTTGGAAAATGGAAAGCCGCTAGTGCTCCTACGGCCATTGCTGCTCCTACAACCACTGGTCCTGCTACAACCATTGAAATTACTAAAATCACAGTTGCTACTACAAGTACGGCTGTACTACAACCATTGCTGTGCAACTAATGCTGGCACTGCTTCGACTACAACTGCCATTACTACTGCCTACTACTACTAAATTTATATTAAAATATTCAACCGGGGTACTCACGACTGTATCCTTCGGGACCGGAAGTGAGGCCCCAACCTTTGCCCTAAATTTAATTTAAAAGCATATACTACACTCACACACCGTATGTAGTTAGTATACCCTTGTTTTGGAGCTATACTCGTAGCCTGGTATAGTTTCAAAACAAGGAAGAGGTGAATCTGTGCACCACCTTGTGCTCGACCACCTTATGGGCAGATATAAAAAAAAAAAAAAAAAAAAAAATCTAAAAAAAGTGCTGCAAGCCAAGATAAATCTAGGAACTTTCGCGTCTGCATTTATATTCTTTCTTTCATTGTGCAAAATTTCAACTGTATTCAAATAAGTAGTGAATTTCGTTACGCAAAAATGTGAGGTTTGCCCACACGTTTCACTTTTTTAAAAATTAGACCTTTCCTAGTACTGCATATTTCCGTTAAAAAAGTTCCAAAAACCCATAATCAATTTTTAAAAAAATATAAATAAGCCAGACCAATCACATTAGAAAGTGAGAATGCCCCTATATGTCTTAAATAAGCCCTTATTTCTTATTTCCAGCTTCTTGTTTCTTATTTCTTATTTGTGCCTCATCGGAACCGGCCCTTTCCTGTGTTGGCAATGAGTTCTGGTTTTATTTGATTTAATTAAATTTTTGCAAACAACTTGTGATGGTTATGTATCCCATTCATGAGTTCATAATGAGAAAATAATGAGATGATAAGAGTTAAATTTTTTTATTTTCTTATTTATACGGGGTAACTTGATAACTTGGGGGACTCTCCGGCCAAATTTTGGGAACCCACCCCCTCATCACCAAACACTAAATTTGGGTATTGACCTTTATTTTTATTTGCTATGGCATTGTGGCATTATATACTAAAGCGTGTTTAAATATGACTGAAAAGTTTTTAGCTACTTTTGACTTTTTTGACTGTTTGACTAACTAAAACTCAGCTATGTCTAAACATGTCGTTGTCGCGCTTTTTTGATTATTTGATGTTTTTGTACGTCAAAGGAGTAAAACAAAAGTTGTCAAATACCCAGCAGTGTCCATAAGTCGTATATGGAATCTCTTTTTGAAATCTCTGCTGCAATATCGTGGAAATTTATGTGAATTACTGCAACATTTTCTCTGCAATAAAATATAAAACAGAACGTTAGCACGACATACTTAGTTAAGGTTGTATTTTGGAACTTAGCACAACATTAAACAGACTAATGGCAATGATCCAACATTCAGTTGCACAAATATTTTACATTTTAATACATAGCCTAAGGACAAATACGGAAAAATTAAATGGATATTAACTGATTTAAATACTTAATTCTTAGTTAACGACCGTCGACCAGCATCATGACTGATATCTGGAGCTTATTATAAACATTCAACTAATTAAAGCGGGATATTTATCAATAAGTTCCACACAAAACTGAACCCAACCTGAAAAAGTCACTCGTTTTGGTAATACTGCGCTCATAACTTTTTGACATTTTGGTCAACTCTGAAACTTGGTTTCTCAAGTAATCTGAGTTGTCTTCGTATTTCTGCCGTTGACTTTCTGTATTGATTTTGTCGAAGCATTGCTTTAGTTTATCAATAGTTAATGTTTTTGCTTCTTCCCCAAAAATGCTTGGCATGATGTCATTTGTATACTTGTAAGACTCATACTCTCTTTCAATTTGGGCTCGAAGCGAGAAAAAGTTAGCAAACAGGTCTTTTCTATACAAACTTTTTTTAAACTCCATTCCAACCAAGCTGTCCATTACCTTCAATACAAATATCGGTACACATTTATGTCTCTGAATGCTGCACCGAGCAAGTTTGCGTGTTTCTGCACATACATGTATATAGTTAAACCCAAGAATTTTGCAGCAATATAGAATTATGTATATATTGTATCATTACTAAAAACCCCATTAACGACAGGTATTGTGTTTTTTGTGCTGTTCAAGTAGTAAAAACCTATTTCGATCGATTTGCGAGCTGTATGTGTATGCTGACTGCTGCGTAGCTAGCAAAATATATAATAATAGCAGTATAGCTGGAAAAATAGCGATTACGTTCATTAAGACTCAGTAAATAAGGCTTGTGTTGCTTAAGTGCTAAGCTCCAAGGCATATTTTGTCATGCAAGTCGTTTTGTAAGGCTGTTTTTTATGTATTTACCGATAAGGATCTTAACCAGGGGATGTGGGCATGCCTGTGGTGGGCTATTTTACTGTACTGATTTTGAGCAAAACTGCAATTTTCTGCATGTTTTAGAGGTAATAATCTCAAAATTTTCTTGACCTAAATTTTTATCAAATGTAACATTTTTCGACTTATCCACACACCAAAATGAAACAAATTAGTTTGGATAATTTTTTAATTAGAAATTCTGATTTTAACGCATGTTTTGAATAACAAGCGCTTCTGTTGACGAGTGCACATATTTCCACAGTGAGTATTATTTTACCGTACCGGTAAAATTAGGCGCGGCATGCACCAATTTTTTTTGTAAGTAATCCTCCTAATTTCATTATACAGATTTGAGATTACATTATTTGAGATTTGGACTGATACCCATTACATTTTTTGTCATCCAAATTTGGAAAAACAAATTAAAAACAACACTTTCGAAATCCAATAAAATACAAAAATGTCAGAGCTGATGGGAATCGAACCCACTAACGTCTGTTTCGTAGTCACACACCTTAACCAGTAGGCCACAGCCCTGTTCGATGATTCTATTAAAATCGTAAATTAAATCATCTGGTTTTGTTACGAGTATCCGTGTAAACAATGTTAGGAGGAATGCAGGAATGATCGTTATATCATACCTGTCTTGAAATAACAGTGCAATAACTAACGACAATAACTAAGTGCACGCTGCTAGATTTACAGCGTGCCGTATAAGTTAGTTATAGCACTGCTGTAGGCGTGCATCTTAGTTATTGCACTGTTATTTCAAAACAGTTATAACATAAGTACATTATAATACTTTGTAGCGTGCACTCAGCAATAATTTGCACTGGCACGTGAAGCCCGCGTGCATAAACTCGTGCGCTGCGCGCACTCGTTTATGCACTTGGAGCTTCACGTAACAGTGCGTATAAATTACTGAGTGCACTCTACATCGTGCTATAACCTACACATATTGCAGATAGATATCGATTGTCAACCTGCCACTAATACGAGGAGACACGCACACGCTCACACTTATCACACACACGTACACACGTACACACACACAACGTGTGCGCTGAGAAATGCACACAAAACGTGCATGAGCCAGCCTGTCATACCTGCAGGCTTCAGTGATGCACTGAAACGGAATATGATTTACACGCATTTTCAGTTTCAGTGCATCAACTGAAATTAGTATGCACGGCTGCTGAGGCGGCCGTGCAAAAAGCTATGATTGAAATATAATTATGCTAATTCTGTGCTAATAAAAACGCTCAAAATAAAACTTCCTGACTAACGTAGTTGAAAAACTGATTAATAACTTATTGACTACTGCAAGTGAAAAATTAGGCGATTTGTAATAAAATTATTTTAAAGTTATTTCTAAAACTAGACATTTAAGACCAGATTACCTTTATTTCTTCTAGAATACGCATACCATTGCGAGACAGAAAGCGTGATATAGTTGAAAAATCGACCATGTTGTTTAAATAACTTTTAGCGAGATTGTACAACTCGTTGGTAATTTTCATGGCTTGCCATGGCATTTTCTTTGGTGGCGTTATCAAAATATTTCGCTCCTTTATTAATAAGCGGATCACGCGTATTAGTGGAGTAATCAAAGACTGAGACAATTCTTTAAGCAAGTTAGTTTTATGGGAAAGCTCATCACACAATGTCAATGTCACATTTAAACATGTCTCGCAATTGCCTTTTTTGACAAGATCCAGATAAAACTTATCGCTGTTTAAATGGTTGTATAGATTTAAAATACTTTTATGCGTCTGCTTCATTTCTGACACAAACACTTTAGATGAAATTACTTCACTATCGTAACTTTTGCGTACTGTAGCAAAGCGTCTGCTACTAGATGAACTCATCGCCTGATGAAGCAACTCAGTACGACGAATAGCAAATTTATTGCGCACAGTGTTACTAGCGAGCAAACTCGTACAAGTGCGGTTGAACCTATCATACGTGATATTATACCGGAGTTTTAAAGGCCAAATTTTCAGGCCTATCAATCTTGCAATGAAATCAAGTTTTTGCGGTGCCGCCGTTTTAATCTTGTGCATGCTATTGAAGACCAGATTTTTTTTCTCTCGCCAATTGATGTATAATTGCTGATTTAATATGAAACTTTCAATTGCTTCAAATGACGTGGCCAAGTCACTGCTGTTTGGTTGTTGCTCGAAAAGTGGGTGTATAAAATTTCGACTCAAACTAATGTTGATGGCGGGGTCAAAGAATTGTACTGCCTTTGAATAAGTTTCTTCCAAATGTTTGAAATGACTCCACAAGAGCTGTGCAGCCGCATCCATTTGATGCAGAGCCGAGGCAACATCCGGCAATTCTGGGTTGAATGGTTCATCCAAATCGCAGTCTGCAGTATCATTTTGATAATACAGTGTACGATCTTGTTGGTAAAAACGGTCATTTAGCAAATTTATTAATTTACTCAGCCCCTCTTGTGTAGTTTCGTTATACCCAGGCACATAACGCTGTGTAATGCCATATGCTTGGCTGCGTTTGGCTAAAAGTTTACTGTGGTTTACAGTTTGTTGCAGCGATTGTATATAGCGTGTTGTAAATTGTGAGCTTACTACAGTGCTTTTGTAGGTCACAAACGAATTATCTGTTGATTTGCACTCTTTTTCCGGATATACTGAGTCTAAAACAAACTTAAACCGATGATAAAATTTTTTTGACGAATTCTGCTAAATACAAGCACATAAAATAGTATTTTCAATAAATGTCCACTTTACAACACTTAAAACTTCTAGTAGCACTTTTAAGGAGGTAGTGTCGCGAAAGCAGTCGATTTTACGCGACTATAAAACTTTTTCAGTGAACGATAGGTCAACGTTCTTTATATATTCTAAAAATATGTTTAAAGGCAAATATATTTGCTAAGTTTCAGAAAAAGCAGTGAAGTCGCAAAAGTCGGAAAAATGACGTTTTGAAAACCTATTCACATTCGATAATTTCATCACAATTACAAAACTTTTTGTTTAGATTCTTTACACAAAGTAAAAGCGCATAATGCTTTAGTTTATGCACACAAAATTTAGTGCAAATTGTTTGAGTGGTTGTGGAGTAATGCCTGTTTGAACTGTGAAACTGTGCGTAACCTGTAAAGTACTCACATCAATAATGATAAATTGTAAAAATATTAGACACTTATTTTGAAATCAAAGGAAAAACGAACCTTCATTTTTCATTTTTCTTGTTTGTGGCAAAAAAATTATGCGTCAAAACATTACATGTACTTCACAAGCTGGCCAATCTGATATCTGGCTTGATTTTTTGAACTTTCATGTCTCTATTATTATGTCTTTTATGTCTGGCTCACAAATGATGATTGGTTGAAAATATTGGTAGATATTGGTAGTCTAGTGTCTGGCAGTATTTATTTGACACCATATGGCATTTCACTATGTAGTTTCTCAGTGAACGTACAATTTCAAAGCAAAAAGTTCTCATTTTGCAGCCTATGAGCAAAACTGCTTTGGCGACACTACCCCCTTAAACCCCTTTTTTTTCTTGCCACAATTAAGACTTTTCTCAAAAAAGTTAACTCGCCGTACGCTGACAAGTGGGTAACTTTATTGAATTCTGTTTTCAAAATTTTTCACAACACAACAATTGCACTGCTATAGTTCTATAAAAAATGGGCCTTTTTATAACATATGTTTAACTTGTTTAAACTTGTGTGAACTTGTCTACGCTTAAGTTAAAGCAAAAAACTTAGTTTAACCGTAAGCTTGAGCTTAGGTTAAAAAATCAGTGCACTACTTCCGGTCTAGTTTTAATACATGCTTTCAAAGATTAGCAGTCATCGGCTGTCTATATATATCACTCGACTTCGACAATAAAGGTGTCACTCAGTGCTATTAGACGTAGTAAAACTAACGTACATAATAGATGGTATCCACAATGCATGAACTCGTACAAAGTGCAAGTTCTATAAAGTGATCTTTCAGTCTGTGGCAACATGATATTGAACTCACAGTGACACCGATGGAATAAAAGTTGACGGTAAAACTCAGAAATACACTTCTGGACTGAAAAGTTTGAAACTGTATTGTTGACTTTTCCAACAATTTGCTGAAAATAAAACTAAAGTTACAATTGTAAATAATAGTGTTACAAGGATTTTTTGGTGCAGAAAAACATAGCTAAACATCCATGTTGTATGAAAATCGAAAGTATGACAAAAACTGTTGCACCACTTCATTTTTTCCATATTTCTCAAAAATAGTGAGATGACCTCCTTAAATTCGCATTAAGAAGCGCAAAATCACTAAATAGATGGGGACGTCACATCAGACAGTGACACAAACGGTGGACTGCACCAAATCTCATTAACTCAAGTCCGAGCTGGTGATTTTAAGGTTGAGCTAAATTGGGTTAATCAAGAGTACATAATCACAAGAGTGTGAGACTGGCCACGTTTGTGGCCTAGGAGCGCGGACATGCTGCGACCATTATCTCCCGAAAAAGGCCACAACTGTGGAGGGGTACCCTTTTACACGAATGAAGGCATAGCCCTCAGCTGTGGGGGGGACCCCCCCACGAATCCTCAAACGTGGGGGGGACCCCCCACAAATGAGGGTATACCCTCAAATGTGGTGGGTACCCCTCACAAATCAGGGTATACCCCAAAAAGGGGCGGAGTCACCAAATTAGCCATTCAGAGCTCTGGGGACCAATAGCGTTTCATTTGGTCTGCAGCTATGAGATTGGTCCAAACTGGACGCTCCCACTATACCACAGCAGTCCCACCCAGCCTCAGGGTGTTATAGCAGAAGCTCCTTGGATACGGCCTTGGAGCCGCCAGGTCAAAATGTGACAATTTTTTGACATTGATAGTTTGATGTTCCATCGGGTAATTTCTCCCCGTGACCATTAATTTTAGGTGTATTTTCGTTAACGAAGCCACACAACAGCCCCACTCAGGGTGTCGGAAGAAATTATGTATTTCTTCAAAATTTAGTTTCTGACCTCTCTAGGGCTAAACTGAGCTCAAAGCCTTTAAACACGAATGTGAAGTTCATTTGTGTTAAGCCTCTAGGATGCTCCAGAACCCCTACGACGCCTCACTAGGGGTTGAAAACTTGACTTGAAATTTAGTCAAATTTTCGAAATTTGAAAATTTCTGACCTTGAAACAGTTGTCAAAATACGTCTAATTTTTTTAAAGTGGAAATGTGCAGTCCTGCAGTCCTTGCGGACAGTTTGAGCTCCCGAAAAAGTCTGAAGTCTATCTTGAGAAAAACTTGTCTTTTGGGCTCATTATGGGTCATGAACATTAAGGGTTTTTTCTAGGACCCCTTAGACTCTAGAGTCCTGGTGATTTCCCATGTCCGCCATGGAGTCAAACGAGGGTAATTTTTTGAATTGAGACTTTTATGTCGATTTTGGTAACATAAACTTCTGAACTATTTGACCTCCATTTTTCTCTATGACCATCCTGGACCACAGTATCTTTTTCTTAAACTAAGACTTCAATGTCTCTAACTTCCTAGGGGTAATTCGTCCCTTTGATTTTTGCCCGTGCTTCACTTTTGTCTAGAGCCACCCTGGACACACATATGTTCCTTGATTGGGTCAAAATAGGTCGACCGACATTTCGAAATTGGTGTTTTGAGATTCAATTATAAATTTGATGCCGCTCTGGTCAAAAAATTAGTGTTGTTTTAGAACTAAATATACGTCGTTTTTGGCGTTAAAATTAAAATTAAGTGCATTTAACACATTTCAATAAATCGAAAAGTCATTCCCCCCCCGAAATAATTTCCTGACCACGCCACTGCTCTCAACAGTCCCACCCCCGCCTTTGTTTGCCGAAAAAATGTGCCAAATTGAGTAAATAATCATGAAATCACAAAAGTTTTCTGGCCGCAGCCGAAAAAGTGCCCCAAAAATGAATTAAAAATCGAAAGTTGCAAAAAATTTTCTGTTGTAGCCGGAAATCAACCAATACCAGGACCACCCCCCCTTTCAGCGATTGCTCCCATGTATCTCTATCCGCAACCCAACAACAAATTTAAAACTTACAGCAAAGAGCAACTTGGTCGAATAGCGCCTAGCAGTGGAGGAAGCGCGGTATGCAGGCACTGGAGGGCAGCGCGACACGCTATTGGTCTGTACTGGGAGCGTCCAGACCAATCAGACTACATTTCAGACCAATCTCATAGCTGCAGACCAAATGGAACACTATCAGTCCAAATCCAGAGCTCTGAATCTCTAATTTGGTGACTCTGCCCATTTTTGGGGTATACCCTCATTTGTGGGGGGTCCCCCCACGTTTGAGACGTATGGTCTGATTCGTGTGGGGGGTACCCGCCACAGCTGTGGGCTATGCCTTCATTCGTGTAGGGGGGTACCCCCCTTGAGTTGCAGCCGTTTTCGGGAGATAATGGTCGCAGCATGTCCGTAGCGGCCAAGCTGGGGTGCAGAAGAGCGTCATACTTTTCTTATTATGCACTCTTGGTTTAAGGTAATCGCGAGTTAATCCGATTTGGTGCAGTCCACCGAATATGTAAATGCAGCATAATGTACTCGCGTATACATGCATAGGCTGAAAGATGATAACAAAGAATGTAAGCCACAAGAGTAGCAGGGGTCCGGGTAGGGCTGCCCCCAATGAAGATTTTCGAGATTTTTTGATTTTTAAGTTAAATTTGGTCAATTGGAGACGTATCGAAACTTTTTTCAGCCAGGCAATAAAAGGTCGCGGGGAATGTCACATCAGGCAGTGTGTTAGACAAGTAAAAGTAAATGCAGCATAATGTGCATATGTGCGATGTACACGCTTTGGCGACGGATAAAATAACAAGGAAGAGTAAGCCAGAAAGTCCCCATGGTTTTGGAGGCGGCAGTTTCCCATTATGCATATAAAACAGTGCATTCTGAGCTACAAAATTAAAGACCTGTTGGGGCTGTGGCCCAAGTGGAAAAAATCTGTACCAACTTATATATTAACTGATTTATTTAATGCTTATCGGTTTAAGTGCGCTATACCAATGAATTTTTCCACAGTTGGCGCATTTCAACAAGTTTAGCCGAGATTTAGCTGGAAGTTAACTACCTAAATCTATTTGATTTGAAATTTGAAATATTCTGATTTGAAATAATCCGATTTGGTGCAGTCCACCGTTAATTTTTATCGCATTGCATTTAGAATCAGACTAAGCGGACTATAATCAGATTATGCTCGCCAATGTTAACCATATAAGTTAAATCGGTTTAATACTGTGGTATATACTTTAGCAAAATGTTCGGACAATTGGTAATCCAGTTGCTGACTTAATTTAATCTTAGTTCGTTTAGTGTGATTGCTCAACTCCAAATCAAAATTTGCTTAGTGCGTTTAATCCACTAAAGTAAAATGAAAGACTCTTGATTAAAAGTGAAAATTTGAAATTTTATTGACTATAATAGTTAAAAACTAAAGCTAGGGTTGAGTAGGACGCAATACTAGGTATAATCGGAAAAAAACGCTCGCCGTCAAAATGCCTATGTACTAAAACTCCATACTAAAACTAAAAACTAAAATCAAACTACATTTCAGCCGCTATAACAAAACGCCGTGTCAAAAGTAAGCTAGTTAGGGGGCTATATGCTATAACTATATTTAAGCTAAACTAAAATTTATATACTAAAACAACCCTAGTAGTGCACACTGAGTGGACATTGAGTGGATATAAGCAAGCAGTTCATTCGAAAGCTCGCCTAATAGACATAAATCTAAGTTATCATATTAATGTTACTTTTGAATATTGATTGACGCCAAAAATCGGTTTCTTCAGTGACCAGTGATCATAGTTTAACACGGGGGGGTATGTGGTGGGTCCTGGACCCCCAAAGTTTTGATTTCGGTACAAGGGCAAACTGAATTAGAGCCATTAAAAAATCGTTATTTTTTTCTAAAGCACGGTCATTTTTTGTCTCATTTGGTACAAGGGCAGTCAAAATGTCAGTACAGGACCCAAATATGCCAGTGATGGTCACTACGACATTTTACTACCTACTATTGGGGAACAAGAATATGTATGCTTAGTTGAGGCTATCTGTTACCGTTTTTGCGCAAGAAGCAAAAATGAAGTGGCGCAACCTGTTTTTGTTACACATCAGTTTTATTGTGTTCTCTACGCTACATACATCTAACAAGTTCTTTTCATATTATAAGTGAGTTTGTTTATAAAAGATTGTAGACCTACATAAATATATGTCTTATAAGAGTACCACACAGTCCAGGTAGTCCTTTATCTGAGTGGATCAAATATAGAAAGCTAATAAAAAAATTGAAAGAAAGAAGTTTGGAAGACATTGGCTTCTACTACGAAATAAAAACCAATCAACCATGGCTATTTCACAGCTTTGAATTTAAATAACGTTCATTGCCTGCTAGTTTTTGCTCTAGAATAACCGCTGTCTATGACCCGTCACGAAAATTGAAAGAAACAAAGTTGACAAATTTTCATTTTTATTTCAAGAAAAAAGTTTTAAGAAGAAAAGAAACTCGCACTAAAGTTAAGTTAAAATTGCAAAACTTAAATGTACCACTTATATATACTGATAATGGCTAGTCACTTGATAGGTTACAATATAATATTACTATAATATTATTACTTTAGTATATTCCAAAGAAAAATAAGTTATCGTTCCTGGAACTGCAGCTGCTTGGTCGTAAGTCTGCTCAAAACCGGTTGGTGAAATGGCTATCTATGATGAAGGAAGAGCAAGAAAAATAAATATAATTGGTCAATACTATTTCAGATAAACGTTATACCAAGTGTTGAATGAAAGATGATGCCCCAATTTAGAAAGAATGAAAGAAATGGAGGCGCCGGGAATCGAACCCGGGCCGCCTGCTTCGAAGTCAAGCATGCTACCACTACACCACAGCCCCCGAGTCTCATAGGCCCTAATTCTCATTTATAACAGGGTCCCCCCTTCGAACATCGTTGCGACCCTGCAACGATACTCGGTCGATACTCATGCTCCCGGGGCGAACCCGATGCCTCAAGGGCAGAGCACATTCACACGTAGGCCTCCAAGCCTACTTCAGTCACACCACCTCATGGGTTTCCTGGCTTACCCGCAACCACAGGGTTTCTCGATCGACCCAGAACGATTCCCAACCAATACCAAGGGTTTTGACCGGCTCACCCTTAACCGCAACCGAGGGTTTTCTCCGGCTCACCCCTAACCGAAACCGAGGGTTTTCTCCGGTTCACCCCTAACCGAAACCGAGGGTTTTCCGGCTTACCCTTAACCGAGGGACCACACAGACCACACAGGAAAGAGACTATGTACACATTCATACTGCACACAGCACGAGTACCGTAAGGGTTGAAGTGCCAACCTCAACCCAGGGCATGGGGCTCCTAACCCACCTCCGAAGACGGTTCGGGGATAGGGCTGTCCTGAGGACCCAACCCTATCCTCTCCGTCCTATGTCACGGTCGCCACTATGTTGAATGAAAGATGATGCCCCAATTTAGAAAGAATGAAAGAAATGGAGGCGCCGGGAATCGAACCCGGGCCGCCTGCTTCGAAGTCAAGCATGCTACCACTACACCACAGCCCCCGAGTCTCATAGGCCCTAATTCTCATTTATAACACAACAGTAAATAATAGCTTCTCACTCTATATAGAAGAAGAGTGAGACACTCTCCAGCCTGCCTGTGTTATAGCACAGGCAGATGCGCTGGTCGTTTTCAGGCTACATGTTGACATTCTATGCAACATGTGACTGGCCAATCAGAAGCGAGCTTCTATTCTCTGATTGGCCGACGCCTGTGCACGTGCTCCAATCATAAAACGGGATAGGGATAAAGGCTAATAACTCATTATTTATTCATAGTCTGCTTGTAAAAACATTAAAAAAGGTTTGCAAATACCTTTGGGGATATTTTGGCAAACTTTCAGCGAAATTAATTGAGAAACTTTGAAGAAATTCATAAAAGTTTATATCTCAAAAGTTTCTCAATCAATTTCGCTGAAAGTTTGCCAAAATATCCCTAGAGGTATTTGCAAACCTTTTTTAATGTTTTTGCAAGCAGACTATGAATAAATAATGAGTTATTAAGCTTTTAACTTTATCTTAATGCTTATCAACGCATCAGCGATTATATACTAAAGTGTTTACGCAGGGAATCTACGCGCTGATTGGCCAGTCACATGTTGCATAGAATGTCAACATGTAGCCTGAAAACGACCAGCGCATCTGCCTGTGCTAGAAGACAGGCAGGCTGGAGAATGTCTCACTCTTCTTCTATATAGAGTGAGACGCTATTATGCACTCTTGGTTATACTTAAGGCTACCTGTAAAGCCTGGTTCATACTCGTCCCTAAGCGTTGTCCCTGTCCTTAAGCGGTGTCCTTGTCCCTGTCCCTAGGTGTCCTTGTTCCTGTGTCGTCATGCTTTGTTCCTGTCCTTAAGAAATGTCCCTAAGGTCTATAGGGAATGTCCTTGTCCCTGTCATTAGAGGTGATTGATTCAGACTTCTTGAGGACAAGGGAATAGTCTTTCTCACATGAACTAATGCTCAAACGTCATTGGATAAAATGCGTTTTGTTTAAAGTGCCTTGAAAAAGTTATCAAACCTATTTGTAGGCTGAAAAAAAGAAAATACAAAATTTCGAATATGGGATTCGAACTCTGATACATAGTTTGCGGAACAAAAATCTCAACCACTCGACTACCAGGTCATGTAAATTTGAGCTCTAAAACATCTTTATAAACTTTTTGTATATTTCGGCTTGGTATAAAAATTGAAAACCAAGTATTTTTTACGCAAAAATGTGTTAAATAATCCAAAAATAACGATGGAATAATTACCGCAACACAAGCCCACGACATTCTTTCACTAATAGTCGAGTTCGTCCGTGATTGGTTGTTCTTCGAGTCACATGTAGTAACTGCCGTATTTTGATTGGACGAGTTGCTTAGGGACAAGGAAAAAGTAGAACATTGCTCAACATTGCTTAGGGACATAGGGACAGTCCTTATGGCTGCTTAAGGACATTCCCTAAGCTGCTTAGGGACAAGTATGAATCAATCGCAGCTTAGGGACAGGGAAAAGGAAAAGGACACTTCGGAAGTATTAATCTTTTATAAGGACAGGGACAAACCTTAAGGACAGGGACAGTCCTTAAGGACGAGTATGAACCGGGCTTAAAAGTGACAATTTTAGATTCTCCGATTTGCTTCATATTTGCACATATTGGAGCCCCCGTGAAAGCAGTTATTTTTTAGAAGTTTTTGTCATATTTCTAAAAATACTTTTCAAACTTATTAAATTTTGGCACAGGCATTAGGGTAAATCGGGGTAATACGGGCGGAAATTTGCCCCTTTTTCCTGTTGTGCCACAGCACAACAGGTATCTAATTTTGATTTCTGGCGGAATACACAGGGCTTGTAGTGCAATGTAAGTCTGTGTGTTAGTTTACTTTGCATTTTAGAGCAATTGTGCGTGCGCCACATCATTGCTTAGTAAAAAAATTACACAGTAAGCAGTAAAAAGTTTCAGTGTGCGTTTGTTTAGTGCATGTGTGTCACGTAGCGCGCGTGTGTCACATTGCTGATAGTACCTACTACCTACAGTGTCTGTGATATGACAGAGATCACGCTGAGTCTGTCAAACTGTAAGAATATTGTATTTACTTAGGCGATTAACTCATGCCAAAAAACTTACGTGAATCTGTATATACAGTAAAAACTTCGTATACTCTAATATTTCATCCATAATCAGCGATGCAGAGTGCAGATGCATTAACTACAGATACTTTAGTGTATGTTTGGTTGATGCCTTTTCAGAAATTGACTACAGTCCTGGCCTCAAATAGTGTCTTTCGTGCTTGTGAGTGCGAGTGGCCATCAGACTCTATTGCATAACCTAGTTAGAGTGAACCTAGAGTGACCTTTAGTCGAAGGTCACAGCTAGCAGAGGCTATTACACATACGTATCTATGTATGTAGCTATGTAGGTTTACTTTACTACATTGGCAGGCCTATAAAAACCAGCCATGCTGGTTAAAGGTCACGAAAGGCTAACTGAGGACTCGAGTGGACCACACGAAGTGGTTCAGTTTACTTTCGATTGGAGGTCCGAGTGGACTTCGTGTAAACTCCGAGTAAACGGACACTATTTGAGGCCAGGACTGTACATCCAGGTCAAAGTTTGAGCATTTATTGTTGGTGTGGATCAGCGCGAGACACTAGCAACTGAGTTCAGAATCTCATTCATTAACAGACACAGTTCTTGACTTTAGCATTATGTTTTTATAATATACAGATTATTTTCTTTGACAGACTTTGAGTTTGTTTTTACGCGATTTATTGGAACATAAAAATACTTTCACCCTTTTGCATACACAATTTACTGTAAAAATAATACTGTATCACTCTTTTGCACAATTTAGAGTAAAATAATTATTTGCTGCACAACAGGTTTTAGCTGACCCACTGGTCAGCTTACTTGAAAGTAATGCTTAATACTTACTGAAGCTTTTGCCGCAGATTGGGCTTGTTGACCATATTATCTGAACCTCCGTGTTGTCTTCAAAGTTTGAAGAATAGGGGGGGGGCTCATTGATAAAAAATGAAATAATATAATAAGAATTTTGTTTGACGAAATTTTTTGCATCTGAGCCAAACTATTAATTTTGTTTCTTTTTAGGTTTTCAGGAAGGCTCACTAGAATCCATTTCAACAATTTTTTATGTATAAATTTACTTCAGGTAGAAACGGCTCCCCCCATGTGGGAAAATTACGTACGTAATCTGGGGGCTAGGAATACACACAAATCATATACGTATCACCTATACACGACGTTTCACACCATCTTCACGTTATAGGAGCAAAAACCAATGACAAATGTTCCCACTCTAGTAGAACAAAAAAAGCGTAGCTGTACATAAATGTTCAGTATAAAGTTGCTACTTTCAGTGAGACAAAAGTTATTACCCTCCAAACTTTATAGGCTAATATGGTCAATTTAGGGTTGTAAGGTCACCAGCGTCGGGTATTATGGTCAAAAATAGTGTATATGGTCCCAACCTTTTTTGCTAAAAATTAACTGAAAAATGAAGTAAAAATTGTTGTAATGTATGGAAAATCAATCAAAAGTAATCCAACCTAAGGCACCAAAAGCTCAGAATTTTTTTTTTTTTTTTTTTTTTTATTTTTTTTTTTTTATTTTAATTAATTTTTTTTTTTTTTTTTTTTTTTTTTTTTTTTTTTCTTTTTTTTTTTTTTTGTTCTTGTTTTTGTTTTTTGTTTCCCTTTGGAATTTTTCCCTGATTTTTCTGTTCCCCCTTTTCCCCCTCAGGAAATCTTGTTTCCCCTACAATTTGCTTAGTAAATTTTGCCCCCCCCCCCCCATCAGGAAATCTTGTCTCCCCTTCAGGAAATCTTGTCCCCCCTTCAGGAAATCTTGTCCCCCCTACAGTTTGCTTAGAAAATTTTGTCCCCCCTTCAGGAAATCTTGTCCCCTCTTCAGGAAATCTTGTCCCCCCTACAATTTGCTGAGGAAATTTTGTCCCCCCCTTCAGGAAATCTTGTCCCCCCTTCAGGAAATCTTGTCCCCCCTACAGTTTGCTTAGAAAATTTTGTCCCCCCTTCAGGAAATCTTGTCCCCCCTTCAGGAAATCTTGTCCCCCCTACAATTTGCTTAGGAAATTTTGTCCCCCCTTCAGGAAATCTTGTCCTCTCTACAATTTGCTTAGGAAATTTTGTCCCCCCTTCAGGAAATCTTGTCCCCCCTACAGGAAATCTTGTCCCCCTTTCAGAAAAATATGTTCGCTGTTGAAGCAATCTGCTCACGCACAATAAAGTAGCACGACTATGTTTAAATCTGATGAACACGTGAAACACCGATGATGAAAAATATTCATTGCACCAACAGTCATTGACAGAGAAAATGCACAAAATTGTCCAATAAGTGACAAAGCGTAACAACCAGAACAGCCACAACGATTAGTCAACAAAATAAGACACGACTAACTGTAAAGTGGAATGATTGCAGAGAAATCAGACAAATCGACTAGTATTAAAGCACGGAAATGAGATATGTAAAAAAATTGCAACTACAAAAACCAAAGCTAAAAGTACAGTCAACTATATTGTTATCCAACAGCATGAGCCATAATCTCGAGAAGTTGAAGACGTAGTTTTACGGTTTCACGCTTAATACAGGTTCGAAGTGAGTACCATGCCGATTTTGCAAGTACAGCGCAGTTAAGGTGTCAGCGGCACATTCTCCGTTGTGACTCCATGCCCCCTTGAAGCGCTGCCACGAATCTGTATTTCCAAATTGAGAGTACACTTCAATATCAATTTTGAACAAGGTAGCCGTAGCGATTATTTCTGCGTCAGTTGCCCAGACCCCGAAATTATTCATCCCACTTTCCGAAAGATATTTGCCTGTATTTCGCTCCAAATAATTTTCAAGTTTGGTGGACAACTCTTCAGTCTTCATAGCGTTGACGATTTTTTCTCGGATTAGCAAATGCTTCTCTTCAGTTCCCGCTAAAATATATGAAAGAGCCCGATAATAACAGTTTCCATCACCTTTTACAGGAGCAACATTCATTGGACGACCCAGATCAATGCTAGGGGTCATTCTAGGCGGATGAATTAATCCAGTAATTCCTAGCTGTTCGGAAATACGTCTGCGCTCACCCACCGAAGCGGGGCTAAAGCTTCGTTTTTGTGGGCTGGCTTCACTAATAACAGCTATGTCTTCAAAATGACCACTGAAGCCTTGATCACTAACCGAGATTTGGTGCTGGGAAACGTCAACATTTTGTGGTTCGATAATTTCAGGTGTCACTTGAATTTCGGCAACGTTTTTGGGATCAGTGGTTTTAGGGGTGATAGTTCCAACATTCTAGTTATCAGATTCGAAGTTTTCACGTTCCACATAGTGCTTCAGCAAACTAACATTGTATCCTTTGTCCAGTTTCCTACCCGTTTTCTGATTTTGGAGTTTGCACAGCCCTTTGGACAAACTCTCAGTTACCACGTAAGGTCACCGCCAGCAAGGTTCTTTCCTCGAACCTTGTCTAGTGTTTCGCTTGGCATTATACAACAACACCAAATCCCCACATCTGAAACTTTCCTTTGCTTTTCGCTTACGATCATAATGTAGCTTTTGTTTTAGCTGAGCAGCACTAATGTTCTGTTTGATTTTCTGTGACAAAATGATTCTGTTTTCACCGAGATTTGCTAGAACACTGGTTGGTGAGCGTTCAGGTGAAAACGTGGAGTCATCGTGAATAATTACGGGCTCTCTACCATACATTGCAACAAATGGTTTAACTTTGCTGGATTCCTGAGGTACGGTATTGTATGAGTGCACCGTGTCCAGAACATAAAGATCCCAGTCGCGCTGCAAAGGGTCTTTCACAGTTTTCAGCAGCATTCGTTGCAGTGTCTGGTTGAAGCGCTCAACAAGACTTTGCGTCTGCGGATGATAAGCAGAAGAGACGCGTTTTTCAACCATGTTTATAGCCAACAGTTCATCTAATATACTATTGACAAACTCCCTGCCTTGGTCAGAGGACACGACTCGAGGAAATCCTTTGTTCAGAGAAATCTTGTACAATTCTTCAGCCACAATTTTCGCACATTTTGTTGCGATTGGCACTGCTTCGGCCCACTTACTGAAAAAGTCTACTACGGTTAGCAAATACACGTTTCCATTAAAACATTTAGGAAGTGTGACAAGGTCAACTTCAACATGATGCCACACCGATTTGACAGGTAGTGGGTGCAGCTCAGCTTTTCCTTTATCAAAACCTTGTGGGTTGATTGTCTGGCAGAAATGGCAAGAACCAATGCGAGATTTTTCCTGCGTCATCATACCTTCCAAATAGTACAATTCGTTCAAAAAGCGGAACACACTGTCTCAACCCATATGGCCTCGATTATCATGTGCGTCAACGATAAGGGAGCGCTTTTCATCGTCTGACAAAATAACCTTGCGTCGCCCGTGTTTCGACTTATGGTGCAACATTCCTAAATCAAAAAATGACGAAAAAAGACTTCATGACAATGAGCATCCATCTTGAAAGGTGCGAAAAGTTAAAATATGAAACAAACAAATTGACTAATAAACTAACTGATATATAAGTCCTTTCTAACTAACTCAACAACTAAGAGCTACAGAAAGAATTGCGAATTTTTTTTTCGCCCTGGCTCACCATCGTGCATTTCAAAAGAAGCTGCTTGTCGGCGCAAAACACGTTTCTTTTCCTTAACTGCTTTTAGATCAACGCCTTCTTGCCTCCACTTGTCAACTGGGTATGCTCCTTGTTGCAGAAAATATATAATGTCATAATAATTCGGCATTTACTAGTAAGAAAACAGAAACACTATATATATTCACTAAAGTTATATAACACCCACTTCAAGTTATTCCTAAATTGGACTTTGGTGGCGGGGGGGGAGATTTTCTAAAAATTTAAGAATCTTAAAAAATTTTAAAAAAATCGAAAAATTTGAAGGGGAACACAATTTCCTGAAGGGGGGACAAGATTCCTGAAGGGGGGACAAAATTTTCTGAAGGGGGGACAAAATTTCTTAAGCAAATTGTAGGGGGGACAAGATTTCCTGAAGGGGGGCACAAGATTTCCTAAAGGGGGGACAAAATTTCCTAAGCAAATTGTAGGGGGGACAAGATTTCCTAAGGGGGGCAGGATATCCTGTCCGGGGGGACAAGATTTCCTAGGAAATCCTGTCCGGGGGGACAAGATTTCCTGTGACAACGGAAACAAAACCTGCAAAAACTACGCATCCAATTCATATTCAAAGTTATTTATGTAGAGGTATGTTTGTATAAATAACAAAAATCAGAAAAAAGTTGCCATTTCTTAATTACTTCAAGTTTTAGCTGGACTGACAACTTAAGTACATAGCTACAGACAGAGCTTTGCATTTTGAAGCAATTTTTAAGTTTAGGTATATTGAGTCTCTTTATTAACGATCAAACTCTAATCAGAGCTATGTGCAAAATTACTAATATATTTTAGTGAAACTCACAGGCAGAGACGTTTTTAGGTATTGCCCAGCAAACTGCTCGTAAAAGGCTCCATCGAAAATTATAGTCAAACCTTCTGAAATATCTAAAAAAACCCATTGGCAGTTGACTGTTGACTATGACACAATGACATAAATTGAACACAGTAAAGCTAACGCATCTAAAACACGACTTTACGTTCAGAGCATTTTGTTTGTCTGTGATTTTTATAGGGTGCATTCAATTTTCACGGTAAAAGCCACAAAAACGTTGAAAAACACAGAAATACCTCGTTTTGGAAAGAAAAATATATAGAGGCGTTAAAAATTGGAGATCGGCCGCTAAGTATCTATAAGTATGTATAAGCTTCTGTATGTATAACTTCGTTTGATTGGTTCGAGGCTGGAGCTCCACCCCGCTGCCCGGTCGGCCGGTGGCGGGCGGCAGTGCAGCCGGGCCAGGCCGGGCCAGTCCGTCAAGGGCGGACCACATTCACACGTCAGCCTCCAAGCCTACCACAGAGCGCAGTCACACGACGTCTCTGGCTTTGCAGTTACTCGCACTTATTGCCGTCACCCAGGGGTGCCGTTATGGTATGTACTTTGACTTACCCGCAGGGTTTCGTGTCGACCAGGAACGAATTCCACAATTAAACCCGGGTCATACTCTTCCCTATTATGTGTTGAATAGGCCCCAATTTAAAAAAATGAAAGAAATGGAGGCGCCGGGAATCGAACCTGGGCCGTCGTAGACAAGAATGCTAACCACTACACCACAGCGCGGAAGTCTCGCATGCCCTATTTTTCAGCCACACTTTTGTCTAGTAAAGAAAAACGTTACGTCCTAACTTGGTTGAAGAACTATGTGAAAATCACTCATTTTAACCTTAATTATAACAAAAAAGACAGTAACAGATTAGTGTTGCTTTAGTATAGATAGTTTTAGGATACCAAATTAGTTTAGTTTTGATACAGTTATAGTATAGCGGCGGAAATTGTTTAGTTTTAGTTCTAGTTATAGTATAGGTTTTTTGACGGAGATTTAGTTTTAGTTATAGTATAGTTTTAGTATGGAGTCTAGTAGGTATAAACGCATTTTGACGGCGAGCGTTTTTTCCCGATTAGAGTGTTGCATTCTACTCAACTCTCGTTTTATTTTTTTGACAATTTGACGATTATAGTTTTCACTTTTGATCAAGGGCCTATTCCTTTAGCGACTTGAATCGACTAAACTTATTCGTCAGAGTCAGAGTTGAGGAATGGCATATCAGACTAAACGAACTAAAGTTAAAATAAGCGACTTAATTATTGTTCAAACCCTTTCCTAAACTACATACCACTGGACTAAACCGATTTAAGGTGGTAGTGTCGCGAAAGCAGTCGATTTTGCGCTACTATAAAACTTTTTGATTGAAAGATAGGTCATTGTTCTTTATATACTCTAAAAATATGTTTCAAGGCAAATAATTTTGCCAAGTTTCAGAAAAATTGATGTAGCATACAGTTAGCAGTGAAGTCGCAAAGTCGGAAAAATGACCTTTTGATAACCTATTCACATTCGATAATTTCGTCACAATTAAACATTTTTTGTTTAGATTCTTTACACAAAGTAAAAGCACATATACTCTAGTTTATGCACACAAAATTTAGTACAATTTGCTAGTACAATTTGCAATTTTGGTTATGGAGTAATGCCTGTTTGAACTGTGAAACTGTGCGTAACCTGTAGAGTACTCACAGCAATAATGATAAATTGTAAAAAAATTAAACACTTATTTTGAAATCAAAAGGAAAACGAACCTTTATTTTTCATTTTTCTTATTTGTGGCAAAAAATTGTGCATCATACTTCACAAGCTGGCCACTCTGATATCTGGCTTGATTTTTTGAACTTTTATGTCTCTATTGTGTGATGTCTGGCTTACAAATGGTGATTGGTTAACAATATTGGTAGATATCGGTAGTATAGTGTCTGGGAGTATTTATTTGACACCATATGGCATTTCACTAGTTTCTCAAGGAACGTACAAATTCAAAGCAAAAAGTTCTCCTTTTGCAGCCTATGAGCAAAACTGCTTTGGCGACACTACCACCTTAATATTGGTTAACATTGGCATGCATAGTTAAGTCCGTTTAGCCTGACTCAGAAAGCAGTGCGTAACAGTCAAGACTATTAAATGCAGGGATTAGGGATTGAGGATTGACATTATCAAGCATGATTTAAACTGTTTTGAATAAAATTTACTCCTTAATCCTAGAAGGATTAGGCCCACTGATATTTGTAATATTTATAAAAAATAGCTATGAATTAAACTGCCCGCCCTAAACCCTGGACTGTAAATTTACTCATTTACGGTTAACTCAACATAATCCGGGGGTTTTGAAATGACATTTATACACACAATTTTTAGTGCGATTAAAGTTTCCCCGTTAATTCGGTAAAAATAGATAAAATAAACTATGGAGCACACAAACAAATTAAAAAACTTACCATTATTTTTAGAAAATTCAAAATCAAGTGGTTAAAAAAATAAATAACAATTCTGGCCGTCTCACAACTGCAACACAAATAAGTGTGCAGCATGGACCATTAAAGTAAAAATTTATATTATATATCTAACAAGGATATAGATTCTGCAGCGAGCAAAATATTCCCACAGCTTACTAAAACTCCCGAGTTTTAGTAAGCGGGTGTACCATAACTAGTTTTAGTATATGCCTACTAAAACTAGTTTTAGTATTAGACCAAATTTAGTTTAGTTTTATTTATAGTATATGGCTCTGAAATTAGTTTAGTTTCGATACAGTTATAGTATAGCGGCCTGAATTTAGTTTAGTTTTAGTTTTAGTACAGTCAATTTGATTTAGTTTTAGTTTCATATACTAGTTTTAGTATTACTTATAGTATACTAAAACAACACTAGTACAGATTTGCAATACTTGAAGAATTAGTTGTTGCAGGATCGTGTGTTGGATCAAATTCCAGACAAATGCCATGAAATCGAGAAAATGTTAGCTTGAACGAGTTTTTGACCTCAATGTGTCCATTCCACGTTGCGCTGAAACATACACTATTATATAGCTGGCCCATGCAGACTTTTTGTCACACACATTTATGTTCAAACGAAAATAGAGCAGAAAGTATGGCGTCGGTTGTTGTAATTGGGACGCGTCGGATGATGCGATTCAATCTGATTCAATAATCCAATGAATTGATTTTAAAACGATTTTTTTAGAAAAAACAGCATCTAGAGAAGTTTAGAAGTTCAACATTCAAGAAATTTAGTGCAACAAGTTTTTATTTAACGATCGCGCAATTTTTCACACACTTGACATTCTCTGAAACTGTAAAAAGTTGCATTGCTACCTAGCGTAGTTTTTGATAAGCTTTTGATTAATGGACAAACGTATTTAATAGGTAAACGTGAAAACTTCAAATTCTACGTCATATCATTACCAAATTTATACGGTAATGTAAGCTACTTGTTGTGCTTTTATTACAGTGGAAAATAAATTGATTAGATACAGCAGACTGTGTACTAACATTCCCCGACTTCATTGGAAAAACTAAACGTCTCTTCAATAGCATTAGATCTAAAAATTACTCTAATTGCAAGGTTGAGCAATGTATCCTCAATTTATGCAAAAAGTAACAAATACATTCCAAATACGGATATGATACTGCACGAAATCTATTACTAGAGCTAAAAAAGAACACTGTCGTATACATTGATCATGTCATGTAATTTGATCTTCCAACACCACTTAGTCTGAGCGTGGTTAGCGACGAAACCATTTATCTCCTTTTTCATTATACAATTTTATTTTTCTAAATTTGAAAAACAAGTTCCGTTAGTGTTAGTTCATTGACGAGTCGCTACACAACGGATACGGTCTGAACGAGACCACGAATAGCACTGCTACATAGACTAAGGCTTAATCTTAAACACTAGCATGGGATAATACTAATAATTTATTAACCTAATCCATTATAAAACTAATATATAACGACATTAATCTTTTACCCTTATATGTAGCACCTATATAATATATATATAATCATATATATTAGAGGTTAAACGCTTTATTACTTATATGTATACACTTACTCACGGGCCTATCTCCGCCTTTATCATTTTAAGTTATATTTTCAGTACATTGATACTTATTATTTATCTAATCTGCTCAAGGTTACATCAAGGCAACCACCTGTGAATCATCTGACCTCAAAATATTATCAAATTTCATGGGTGTCACTTCCTGCAAGTATTCCATGGCGTTTGGAAATGCTTCCAGCCTTGTCTTCCATTTTTGCACATTTGATTCCAACGGCTGTAGCGTTGTGAAAATCTCAAAAACCGCTCGGTGCATTTCTCCATGTGGTCTCACTTTTGTTGTGCTAAACAAATAAACTGCTATACTTCGGCCCCCGGTCTTATGTACTTTGCAGTGAGCTCGCGGCTAATTTTGAGAAACGTGACCGGTGCCTATCTGGGCCGGAGAGCACGCAGTAATAACAACTTGACATGAGAGCGTCGAGCTCCAGAAACAGCTCACAACTCAGGTTCGGGAGCACTCCAAGGAGTCTCTCGGACGAGTCCTAGTAACGCGAGCACAAGAACAAATACTAGACCGTTAAACTCGGACACAAAGTAAAATTAAGGCTTTAATGACGAGCCTAATTAGCAAGTATTTGTACATCAGAACGGATTGTGGAATACAGTATAAAACGCAATAATAACAGCAAACTAAAAGGTAAGTTTATAACCCTAACTCAGGACTGTCGGTCCCCCTAAAACTCACAATTATTCAATGCTGCATTCTATAATTTTCCCCGTTAATTTACCCCCGTCCGACTCTCGAAGTTCCGCGTCAAACCTACGTCCCCTCGTGCATTGCTCAAATTAAGTTTCCCGTTTTAGGTTACAAGTCAAAACGTAATTTGAACATAATTAAACTACTTTTAAAACTAAATTTAGGTTCATAAAATAACTAAAAAATATGCGCCTTTTTGGCTTAGTTGCGCACTTGCTACTATGGCAACGAAACATGAATACAAACTCATTGACAATTAGAATACAAAAAGGGCTAGGTCAAGGAGGCCACGGCTCTGTACTTACAACAAAAGAAATAATACTGTATTTTTTGCAAAGTTGCCAACAGCATTCAAGACCGCTAATCTATTCTGGGCCCAATTGTTCGAAAGAAATGTTCACCGTTTAAGTTCTCCGTTTAACATTTTCCATTTTTTTGAAAACTTCAAGTTTGAATTTAAACGGAGAACATGAATTATGCTAAATGCAATTTTTCTAAGCTCTCCGTTTTAGTTCTCTGTTTAATTGTTCTCCGTTTAAAGTTCTCCGTTTAAAAGTTCTCCGTTTATTTAAACGGAGAACTCTAAATTTTTAGAACGATTATTTTCGAAAGAGTTCTAAAATAGAACTCCAAAGTTCTCCGTTTAAATAAACGGAGCACTCTAGTTCTCCGTGTTGAGAACTCTAGTTCTCCGTGCATTTAAACGGAGAACTCTAAAATTTTTAGAACGATAATTTTGGCAAAAATTCTAAAATAGAACTAAAAATTTTCCGTTTAAGTAAACTGAGAACTCTAGTCCTCTGTTTAAGTAAACGGAGAACTCTAGTTCTCTGTTAAAATAAACGACAAGCGGTCTTTTTATTAACTAAAACAATATCTTACCTAAATGTACACCATGCTTACCTTTAATTTTGTTTTCAGTACATACGGCTAAAAAAAGATGCTTTCCAAAATATTAGGATTTTTACATAAGGTTTGCGACACAGCTTTGAATCATACGATTACCTGTTGGGGCTGGAAGTTGGTACGGTTTTTGACATAGGTATTTAAAGTCCACAGGCATCTGCCACAACTTTTAAAAAAACTAGTCAATTTACTGAATAAATAGCTTAAGAACGAACACATCAAAAATTTGACGCCTTTTTGTTGTAATAAAAGCACTTTAAAAATGTCCACAGGTGAAATTTTGAAAAAGTGAAACACATGCCTGTGGATATTTACCTTTTTCAGTATATACTGTGACAAAAATTTGTGCTCAGGCTTCATTTGTAACTTGAGTTCTGTCAGCGCAGCAAGTTCTCCGTTTAAATAAACAGAGGTTGCTAGCTCCGTTTAAAAGTTCTCCGTTTTTAAACACGGAGAACATTTAACATTTAAACGGAGAACTATTGCATTATATGTAAACATTTCAATCAGAGAACATTCTAAATGAAGAACATTTTTCACTGAAATATCAATTTAAACGGAGAACTCGAGTTCTTCGTTTAATTAAACGGAGAACATTTGAACAAAGAACTTAAACGGAAAGCTTCAAAAAAATTGAAATCGTAATTAGATAAGTTCTCCGTCTAAATTCAAATCGTAAGCTTCGAAAAATGTGAAAATGTTAAACGGAGAACTTGGAGAACATTGAGAAATAAGTGTGTGCAATGCAATCATATAGGTTTGTCGTTTAAATAAACGGAGAACTCGAGTTTTCCGGTTAAATAAGCGAACATTTAAACGGAAAGCTTTAAACGGAGAACATTTAAATTTAGAACTTAAACGGAGAACGTTTAAACGGAGAACTTAAACGGAGAACATTTTTTTCAAAAAATTGGGCCCAGTTACATAAATTTTGGCAACTGGAACCTTCGTTGCCCGATTTTTTTAGGTTTTTTATTTTTTTCTTGTTTATGAAAATAAAAATTTCTCTCTTCTTTTATTTGAGGAGTAATAGGAGTAATTTTCAATAGGTACATTATGTATGTGCAATACATACAGTTCCAATGGAAAATTTTGACAAAAATTAGTAAAAATGAATCCAGTACAGCGAGTACATGAAGTTTAAATTTGTTTGAAAAAAGTTTAAAAAAGGTAGTTAAATAAGGTAGGCGACAGCCTTCAGGCGTTGGGACAAATTTGCAAAATTGCATCCAAGTCGGAACCCCGTCCGTTGATTTGTCCGCAAAGTCATGCCAGTGGCTCCGGGCTTTTCAGCAAATGAAGCTATCTAATCCAGCCACGGGCCGTGATGCATGCCTCTAATGGACACCCCAAAACCACCGTTGACGTCAATGTATACGTAAATGGTGAAGGTAGACGGTATTTATAGAATCGTTACAATACCTACCTAAATCAGTGCAGTTAACAAGAACGTCTTGTGAGTAGCAAATTTTCGGTGTCGAGAGAATTTTTAGTTTTTTAAATTATTTTCATCATATTCCAAAGAATATAAAACGCGGCAAATTACAAAATTGCTGAGATCAACGCAGAAATTGACCGATCTCTTGTTCACACTCTGTTTAATTCGTTTTTAAAACACGAACAAAACATGATGGTGCTATTTTTTACTGCCAAATATTTTGGTTGTTCAGGACCAATATATTCGGCGAATAACCGATGTACTAGTCACCGTTTGACGCGAGCAGTGCAGAAAATCAATATTGATTGCCAAAGGAGTTCAATCTTCATCATACAATTGTATACACACGCACACACATTGCATGGTTGCAGCGAGCGCCACCAAGAAACCGGTTTGCTGCAGCACAGCAACCTTTGCACAATGAACTACACAGCACACTTAGCTGGGTATTTGCTCTGTAACAGAGTTTACCCTAATATCTATGTAGTATACGCGGCGGCCTAAAATTCTGCAGAGGGCTGAGAGACTAAAGTCAAGACTTACCGTGCTTAGCGTACCAGTACTAATGACGACTGTATTTTAATTGCGACGGAGGTCTGTGCAAACAATGGCTGCGTACTTGACCAGTTATGTTTTCGCATAGGCCTACACATTTGTAACTATCTGTAACTTGGCCACTAGATTGGTCTTTTTGTTCCTTCTAGAGAAGGAACTATTGTTTTGAAATCAACTCTGCGTAGTGTAAAAGTAGCAGCCACATGTTATTCAGCGCATATGATTAACATGTAAAATCAGTATGGGAACCGACAGCTCTTTTTTTCAAAGAAGTCTTTTTTTACAAATTTTCATGAAATAATAGTCAACAACACTTTTGCACATATATTAAGCTGTCATTTGATAGATTTCTGAGATTTAAAATTTCATTGTATGGTAAATTTGCAGAATAGATAAACATGCTAATCATGTGAATGTCTGGACTGCTGTCTGTTTTCTTCCTTTCTTTCTACATAGTAATAACCAAACATTACTACTCGTCGAAGTGGAGTGGTCGAGTGGTCAAAAGCGCTAGAAACGAAACTTGCTACAGGCTACGTCACGGGTTCGACACCCGAGCATTGTTTTTTGCAAAAAATTTACGCAACTTTTGTCTGCAGAAACTTTTGTTTGACAGGATATTTCCTTGTCAAAACATGCAATAAGAATTTTTTGACAACTAGGACATGTGTTTTCGACCAATTTGTTGAATTCAGCACCTATTAAGTATTAACCACTCAAAGTAAATCAAGTATTTACACAGGTAGTGCTTTTATACATGAAAATACATAAAAACAAAGGTGACGCTGAAATATTTTTGGTAACATAAGCAGACCTTGCGCTCGGCGAAGGAACCTTGCCCCCTTTGGGGCCTGCTTGTTAGTCTTTTTCTTATCTTTAAATACTGATTTAACTGTAGCTAGCAGTAGCATTAGCAATCTTAAAAACCAGATTTGAGCAGACACGTAAGTTTTTGACCAAAATATGTCTGCAATCACAAAAATCACTAACCTAAAAAAATTGTTGCTGCAAATTAACACGTATGGAAATTTCAGTGCAGTGACGTAATCCTTGTAGTACACCGTTTGCATTGGCTGTTTGATAAAATCGTAAATTTGCACGTAAGCATTGATAAACGTTGCCATTAACAGAGAGAATATGATCAGCATCCACACTTTTCTGAAACGAATAGGTAGTTGCTTGCAGATGACGTGATACCTAACCACATTTAATTTTGGGTCTTTTCTGTTATTCCCCCACCAGTCCGGAATTTTCTGAGCCGATTTCAATAATTTTGCACCAATAGACTCCTCTTGACCTGAGAACTTAAAAAAACTAACTTTAAAAATTTTAAAATTTTCGAAAAAATTATAACTTTAAAATTTTTGAAAGTTTTGTAAATTTTAGCGATCCAAACCCCAAAAATTCGTGTATTTTAAAAAACTCAAAAAACTCATTCCGCATTTCAGAAAATGAAAAATTCCGCATTTTATATGAAATTTTAAATTTTAAATTATCTTTGAAAAATGTAAAATATTTTAAAATTTATATTTTTGAAGTTCTGAGATGAAAAGTAGTCCATTGGTGCAAAAATTATTCAAATCGGCTCAGTAACTTCCAAATTCCAGCCTGGTGGGGGAATAACAGAAAAGACCCTCAATTTTTTTAATATAATATGTCTGGTACATAAAAAATATTAAGCATTTTACAAAATTGAAACTTCATGAGCTTTCACAATAATTAAAATTTTTTGAGTGCCTAAAAACAACTAAATAGAGTGAAAGTGCCTAAAGTTCAAACGGATCTGCATGTTAAACCATGAAATTAAGGCTAAAAAGACAGACAGAAGTCTGCATACACTAAATCCAAACTAAACTAAGTCTTGATTACTGTCGTCTGCTGACCGTCTGCATTTTGGCAGTCGTGTTGGGAGCAGAAACTTGAATCCAGCAACGGACGTCTCCAAGCAAAACTCCGTCTTCAATTGGGCAAAAAGCTGCTCTGCGATTCTAAGATCTTCGCTCATTCCGACGAGAGGCTAGTGATCGCATGATCCAATAGAAATCTACCCACGTTCGATTCCATGCACTTACAAAGATTTACAAAAGTACCACTGATTGTAAAGAGAATGAAATAAACTGTTGTGATAGCGTGGTGTTGAAAGAGTGAGTTATAACTTCATTCGGCTTAAAATTTTGTTTAAATCTGCCCTTCCTAAACTTCTTGAGTAGCAGTCAGACCTCAGAGGGGCGAGTTACGGGCCAAGTCAGAAAATGCCAAACTGCCGCAAAAGCTAAAAGTTTTCAAACAGCAAAAAACACGACTATAAGCGAGATCAAACACTTAAACATTCTGAATATGACAATACGGCACAGTATTTAAGTGCACACTAAATTAGCAGAGAAGCAAACGACAAAAAATGACAATTAGGTTAGTTTATTTAGGTTTGCGTAGGATCAACTAAAATTTCTGATTGATTATAGCAATCATTGCTTAGAAAGACATCATAAGCTGGTGTCTAAACCATTTTTCACACATCCAGTCCTAAACATATATACATGTAACAGCACAGACATTTTCGGTAACCTCTCCCTTTGGTCCGCTTTCCTCTCTTTTCCTCCGCTGAGTCTACTTTGACCCACTGTCGCCCCAAACTGACAAAACTGACGCATTTCTTTTTACTTTTTTTGGCTCAAAAGCACAAATTTCGACAATTTTTGGCCAATATTTACCAAACATAGCTGAAACAAGATAACAAGTGCCGACTTTTTAAAAAATTTTAGCCTGAAATTTTGCTTATGACGAGACCTTTTTTCCTCCTTTACTTCTGGCGGAACCCCCCTTCTTCCCCCAAGCACTAGTCTTCCCCCAAAGTATGCCCTCAATCATTTAAGTTTAAGCTTAAGTTTAAGTTCGTCCATCGAATTTAATTAAGTTTAAGTTTGTTTAAGTTCTCATTTTGAAAAACAATTAAGTTTAAGTTTAAGTTGTTGCCTTAATTTTAATTTAAGTTTAAGTTTAAGTATTCGAAATTTTAGTTTACATTACAAAGTTTAAATTTAATTTATATTACACAAGTACAAGCATAATATACTCGTCGTGTAGACATGCAAATGCAGCTTAATGTACTTGTGTATACATGCATAGGCTTTGATGAAAGAGTATAAACAAGCAATAATAACCCACAGAAATGCAGGGGTCTGGGGGCGGGAGCCCTCAGAAAAATCTTGGGAAAATGCAAAATCAGGTCATTATACGTGTAGTGATTACGAATTACTGATTTAGCACTAACAATCTCACGTAGCGTTAGTTACAGATCAAGGCTCATCACGTAAACATATAAATTTCAAAGTTACAAAACTAAGGTTAAGCCTCAGCCTAAGCCTAAATCCAAATTTGAGCCGATATTTGAGTGATTACTGCCTTGCTGTAAGGAGAGTAAAATAGAAATCTCACAATAAGTGGCCCTGCGAGTTTTTTGAAGCAGAACCGAGGTCTCGCACATAATTTCTGCTCCAGATGATATGCCAGACAAGACAGTAAGCCAAAAACACGAGCTTAAATGAAAAGCCAATCATTCACATTTAAGTATAATTTAAGTTTTGCGAAAAATTTTCGCGAAATAAAAAGCTCAAATGTTGACATTTAAGTGTAATTTAAGTTTAAGTTCTAATTTTCAAAAGGTTTAAGTTTAAGTTTAAGTTGACACCTTGAATTTTAATTCAAGTTTAAGTTCACACGTCAATTTTGAATAAGTTTAAGTTTAAGTTTAGGTTTAGGGGCATAGTTTTTAAATTTAAGTTTAAGTATACTTTTTTAAGCCTACCAAGGACTACCTACAATTTTGGATGGGGTCTTCGCCTCAATTTCCAATCAACTAATTGGGCGATGTGCAAATTGGACTTTTTTCTTCACATTTCAACTATGGCAAACGCATGGCTGCCCTGTTAATACTCTAGCTAGGGTGAGGTACATGCCTGAGCGATGGCGCAAATTTTTCACAATTTCTCAATTTTGAGCGCTTATAACTTGAAAACGGTGCGTTTTAGACAATTAATCGGCGATTATGTTTTGTACACCATTAATTTCTCTATCGAATGGCGCTTCGCGATCTCTGCACGTAGCTCGAACAATGGCCGAAAAACGAAAGAGTGTCAGAGTCCGGATGCCTAGACTGAGAAAGTCCCGGCATGAAAGGGTTAAGGCTATAGTATAGTGGTTTGTCAAAGTGGGTCACTGGTCGGGTTTTACGGCGGGGGTGAGGTCGCGGGCTACTCAGTACCCACGACTGTCGAGCCGCACGTTGGGTTGGCTCGCGTGTCGAAAATTCTGACCCGCGTCCACCCCTGTGCATATTACATAGTTAGCTTTTGAAAGTAACCAATGGTTCTGTTCTTAATTGCATGTCATTTTCTACAATATACAGTCCGATTGGCTAAAATGTTTTTTGTGAAAAGGGAAAGTTATTCGTCTAGAATAAAAATTTCTTACCGATCGGTAAACTGTTGACGCCTACGGGCTTTTTTTGCTACTTTCATTTGTCAAAATTACTCAAAAAGGCTGTTTGTACACTCGTAATAAAGTGTGGTCTTAGTCAGTTACTCGTTTTAAGTAAATTAAGCCTTGCAAAAGCAACTAATAGACAATATTGTCCCTTATTTTGTCTCCAAAAATGTGTCCCTTGTTCGATACGCGGTGTCCCGGATTGGGACTGCCCCTGTTCCTAATTTAGTACAGTCAACAAAAACAAGCAAAAAATCTGTTCTTTCAAAAAAGTCTAGTTCTTTCAAAATTGTTTTGTTAATCGTATCCTGTTTGCCACTGCTATATAATGTTTTTTTGTATTATGTTTTGCAACAACTAGCAAAACTTATATTTTTTTGTTGCTGTAGCATATTATGTCCCGGATAGGGATTATAAGCTGGTAATTATCTTTAATAAACATAAACATGAACATAATATCAATGTGCTACTGGAAAGTGTATTGGATGGGTTGATAAATTTGAAAAATTGAATTTTTGTTAAATTGAACGTCACTCGTTATTCATAAGTAAAAAACTAACTACAATGTTGAATTGACAATGTCTGTTTTACTTATTGTTTATATTTTGCAGTATTTTATTATTACATAAAGTCACAAGTTTGTCATAGATATTATCAAAAAAGTGAAAATTAGTTTTTAACATGAATAAGCTTAGTTATAGGTTAGTTTTAGTTTAGTAATAGTTACTAATAAGTTAGTTAGTGATTTTTATTTAAAATTTTCATGGTAATACTCAGCGTTTTTTGTGATATAAAGAGGGTTTTGGAAAAATCTTCTTCACAGCTTTAATAGCCTCCTTGGTTAAATCGCTTTGTCTCCTTGTTGATCTAGCTGTGGATCGAGACGGACTTAATGTATGACTTTTGCTGAGTTTGGCTGCTTTGCTAAGTTTAGTCCACGTCGATGTGTCTGCGGTTCGGGACTGGACTTGACTGCTAGATCTTGAAACTTGTAATGAAGTCAGCACTGGGGTCAAACTGTGTTCATCTTGCTCCTTGCTTGGCCGACGATTACTTCTAAAGGCGTCATTCGGGTGTAAACTTTGATAAATCCCCTTTTCAGGCAAACTTTTTCTTGGTTTGTGTTTTTTTAAAACTGGTATTTTCGATACGGTTGCTTTTTGGTGTTGCGATTCGGAAACCACATCAGGTGAAATTGTGAATGGTTGTATCGCAGTACTTGGTTTGAATGAATCAATTTCGTTCCAGGGGCCTAGAGACCTTGCTGCCGCGTCGCAGATTTTTCCCGGAATCGGACTTAAATCCCCAGAAGTTGTGTCTGCAACCTCGTTGCAAAGTTCCTGAAGTTGGTTGACAAGAGTCGCAAATTCTGTCGTATATAGAGAAGCATGGGTGAAATTCATTTTTGCAAATTGTCTCACTTTTGTGGCTGACATGGGTTTTCTGTTAAGTTTGGCTAAACGTCGCATTCCAAAAAATGTGATCGTATAACGTAATAAAATGTCAATCATTTCTACAATGGAAACGGCAGCAAAGGCAACGTACAGTCCCAGCGTTCCACCACAATCAGCTAAATACATTTTAATCAAGACAAATACAATACATCTGTTTCAAAGCTGTTTTTTCAGGGCAGTGGGTTAGTAAAGAAATATTATAGCTAAAATTTTTTGAAAGCAAGACCGAAACTGCCAGCTACCTATCATTTTTACATTATTGACACTAATACATATTTCTTGGGACACTCACGACTGTATCCCGCTTGCGGTACCCCCGCTTGCGGGATCGGAAGTCAGGTCTCAAACCTCGCCCTAAACTTAATTTTAAACCCCGAAAGAACATGCTAATTTTGATCTCCCCCCCTTAAGAGCTTAGGAATACTCTTGTTTTGGAGTTACTACTCGCAGCCTGGTATAACTTCAACACAAGGAACAGGTGAATCTGTGCACCACCCTGTGCTCGAACACCTTCTGGGCGTGACAAAAAACATATTTCTTAACACAACTTCTAAAGCGAAAGTTTTGTTAAAAAGGTAGGCGACCAATCAGCTTCGTGTTGCTGTGGTTATTGACAAACGGCTATGCACGTGCTGCAAGCAGAGCAGCAGTCACGTAACCATAGCAACCACCGCAGCCATGCCTGCCTGAGTGCTGATTGGAACACGTGCACAGATGCTCGCTGCTGAGTGGCTGATTACCTGTTTAGCAAAACTTAAACAGGTACGCCAGAAATGACGACTGCATCTGCATGCACTATAACACAGGCAGAAAGTAGAGTGTCTCACTCGACTTCTATAAAAGTGAGAAACTACTATGTACTCTTGATCATACTTTAGAAACTACTAAACAACCAGATTTAAACGAATTAAGTTATTTGCATGTTTAGTGGTTTCAGGTGGTGTTGCCTTTTTGATGTATTTTTCATTCATTCATTCATTCATTCATTTTCATCATTTCTATGTAAATTTTGCGTCCACAGAACTCAAGTTGCAAATGAAGCCTGAGCATAAAATTTTTGCACATTACTATAAAAGGATAAAATCCCCAGGCATGTCCTTAATTTTTCTAATGTGTGTTTTTAGAGGGCACTAATTACAAGCAAATGTTTTAAATTTTCGATGCCCTTCTTTCTAAGCTATTCAGTAAAATGAATAGTTATTAAAAACATCGGGAGATGCCTGTGGATTTTAAACATGTCAAAACTTTATCAACTTTCAGCATCGACAGATAATTGTATGGTTCAGAGCTGTGGCGCAAACATTTTGTAAAAAGTCCTAATATTTTGGAAAGGACTTTTCATTAGACACTTGCACTGGAAACAACATTAAAGGGTAACTTTCAATGCGTAGCAAACATTTAGGTAAGATATTGTTCTACTTAATGTAAAAGACTGCTTGTGATTTGAATTTGTAAACGCTGAGCTATGGCTTTCTGAAAAAAAACACCTAAAATTGTAATTACTCCAGTAAGTGAGTTTAGTAGTATGCTCATCCGATTGCAATAGTAGAAAATAGAAAAGTAAAAATGCTTAAAAATTAAACTGTAAAAAATTAAAGTTTTACATGCTTTTATGTACGCAAAAAATAGAATTTTTAAGTAATACAAAAACTGATAATTTAAATTGACAAACTTACTAAACTGTCTAACAGAAGCGACACGTGAAATTTATGTAGAATATGCAGAGTTCAATAAAAGGTTCAATAAAAAAGGGGCGCCCCCGGGGGGGGGGGAGGGGAGGGGGAACTCAATTTTTAATTTCAATAAAAAAACAAAATTTTAATAAATAATTAATTTTTATACTAACTTTAATTTAAATAGTAGGAGGTCTACCCCCTCAGCTGAGTGCAGGTTCACGAACAAAAAGGGGATACCCTGTTGAAAAAGTATGCAAGTAGTATAGAGTGAGTTAATTGAGGGCAGTTTGGGCCGGGAGCAGATGGTTATTTTTTGGTAAGCAAATGGTTAAATTTTGGTCATTTCTTACTGTCTTATGTGTTAATCATAGGCATGATTTATCGATTTTTGTGGTTTACATGGTCATTAGTGTGTCTTTCATGGTAAAAATTTGGTCAGGCATTGGGCCGGGAGCGTTTTAAATAGTTTATTTTTTGTAAGCAAATGGTTAAATTTTGGTTATTTCTTACTGTTTTACGTGTTAATTATAGGCATGATTTATCGATTTTTATGGTTTTGCATGGTCATAATTGTGTTTTAAGTAGTAAAAATTTGTCCGTGGGTTGGGCCGGGAGCGCGTCGAAAAAAAAAAGTTATTGATAAAATTAAATATATTCTACCGATTAATTTTATTTTTTTACAATTTATTTTGTTTTATATGCGTTATACTTTTTTTATTATATAATATTTAGTTAGGTTTTTTTTGTTTAATATTATACTGTTATGCTAATTTTCTCCTACGCAATTTTTTTAAGTGTACGGATTCTGATTTCATTGCTGATTACTACTAAGAAATTATTTATTTATTGTTACATACCCCTGGTAAAAAAATTATTCATCACTACATAGCTGATCGTTTCATTGTATTACGGTGTAAGTATTGTAAAATAGTTAAATAACAACAGATATTGATCGTTATTACATAGCTATTGTCTGGCTTAATTACGGCATGTTTTTAAAAAAATATTCAATATCGAGATTTGAACAAAATATATTTACCGTTATTACATAGCTACTGTCTAGCTTAATGGAGGTATTGCTTTAGTATTGCGCAATGGTAATGTAACAACAAAAGATATTAATCGTTTATATGTAGCTACTGTGGCTTGTTAGCATCTTAATCATGTAGTAGTAACAACAAAATATATTGACCGTTATTACATAGCTATTGCCTGGCTTAGTTGCGCCAATGAGTAAGTATTGCGCAATAGTTATGTGACAACAAAATATATTAATCGTTATATGTAGCTACAGTACCCAGCGGAATTATCTACCTATGACGCTGGAGTCAGCGTCACTGACTGCAGTGTGGAGTCAGTGACTGCAGTCATTTGTTGACGTCACAGGTTCATAAAATTGGACTGGCTGATTGAATTTCATTAACTGACTCCGGAGTCAGCATCAGTGACTCCGGAATCAGAGTCACCTGAGTCATTTTTAGCCAAAGTACGTACGTTTGCCATTGCATAACTTGTATTAGTTTTAGCTCAAGCTACGGTGCATTTTAAACAGATACAATTTTTGTTACATAGCAGACTAATTACCTATGACCGTTGTCCTTTATTCCCTTAATTTTCGTAACTAGTTAATTTAATCTAATTGTAACGAAACTTACTGTTAGGAAAAGTTAGGTAAATATAATTAGTTAGAATGCGTATAAAACTGAAAAAATGGTTTAAATTAAAACTAATACTTAACTTGTTCCATTGAAAAATGTCCCAGTGTTCATTATGTAAATAATAAAAACCATAGCACCATTAACACTCCGCTAGAACATTGCTATAAATAAATCTGCAACCATTTACACTCGGTTAAAAAATTAATCTTTTTATCATTTTTTGAGCATTTTAACAAACACAGACCACCAGAAAAACAATATAACGAGACAGCATAGTAACTTTATACCACCTAGTATGTAGTAACATCATGCATGTAGTATGTTAGCTGATTGGGTAGGTATGTGTAAATTTCAATAAACATTACATGTAAATTTATAAAAAAATATCGCTGTTTGTATACTAATAAGTTCCGATTTACAGTAATATTGCTTGATAAAAAAATTTATGAAGTAAATACATACGTAGTTTATTTACAGATAGATCATATTAATTTCCCGGGGTCCCCCTTCATTGGAAAGCAAGATAGTTTTTGCAACCAAGCGAAACTTCCGTTCAGCTGACAAACAGATATATTTTCAAAATATTTAAGTTTTTACTTGGATGGACATTTTTAACAGTCTTTTTTTATACCCACGGCGTATTCTAGCAAAAAAATTACACAGTCTGCTAAGCAACAAAAAATTGTATTTGTTTAACATGTACATATTAAATAGCTAAAACTAACATGTCATGTTTATGGCAAACGTACGTACTTTGGCTAGGAAATTACTCAGGTGACTCTGATTCCGGCGTCACTGTTGCTGACTCCGGAGTCAGTTAATGAAATTCAACCAGCCAGTCCAATTTTATGAACCTGTGACGTCA